>ML862279.1:17901-41531 GCA_009831015.1 Picea engelmannii
TGATCTTCCTTTCAGTGGTTAAACTGATTTCTGAAGGAACCCATTCTGATTCCAATTGTTGGATTACTGAGAGGGGGGGTGAATCAGTAATAGAACAATTTAATCCTTTTTAACCATATAATGCAAGTGTTATATCAATGTAGCATTATCATCCAATAATTGCAGAGTAAATAAACAACGAACAAATGAGCAATCATACACATACACAGTACACCAATGTTTTTACGTGGAAACCCAAAGCGGGAGAAAACCACATAATGATTTTTCTTATATGTCTTGAAGAATTACATTCATTGGAGGCACCATATTCCTTTGTTTTCTAGCTGCAACTGGAAGGAGGCTCCAACCCCCTAGTTTCTTAGGATACAACTTGAAGGAAGCTCCAACTCCCCAATTATCTGGCTACAACTAGAAGGAGGCTACAACCACCTATCCTTGCCCCATCCAACCGCCCTGAAATATAAATTCCAAATGTAGACAACCTATCATTGTCACTGAATCAACCATGACCACTATCAACCTGTACCAATAACCTGTAACAACCTGTACCAATAACCTGTAACAATCTGTACCAATCAACCTTCACCAAACAACTTGTACCAATAACCCGAACCAACATGTACCATGCATCAACCTTGACTCATCAAGATGTACCAACATCATCAACTATACACCTCATGTATGTGACAACTCATCAACTATACACCTCATGTATGTGCCAACTCATCAACTACTTGTCTCAACCATGTACCCAATATGTACCTCAACCATATACCAAATACATACACCAATATAACAATCAAAAGTTATCCAACAATTCATCACTCTATCCATAAACCAAATACCATAAACACTTACATCAAACCATGTGCCACAACCTCACTGTTATGTAGCCTCAAGCTAAACCAACAACTTCCACAACACATCACAACCAAAAGACCAATACCCATATGCCAAATACCAACAACAAAATACCAACTGTATCCCTCAACAAATATGATATATGCAACAATATTGAACATCCAATACCATCTCAAGAGCTAAAACCTAGCTCACAAAACATACCTCAAACAAGATGTGCCATATCTCTCATAAATAGACCACAACCATGTTGTTGACGTGATTTTTCTGTCACGATTTTTCTGCCGCACTTTTTCTGTCGCGATTTTTCTGCCGTGATTTTTCTGCCACACTTTTTCTGCCGCGCTTTTTCTACCGCACTTTTTCTGCCGCCATTTTTCTTCTGTGATTTTTCTGTCACACTTTTTCTGCCACACTTTTTCTACAATGATTTTTCTTCTGCGATTTTTCTATCGCACTTTTTCCGCCGCACTTTTCCTACCACACTTTTCCTACCGTACTTTTTCTGCCGCACTTTTTCTGCTGCAAATTTTCTCTATCAATAATACCTACCCAAATAACCTTTCATAAAAATATATATTCAATGATATTAAAGTGTGTTTAAATGAGAGAGATTTGCCTCTTATTTATACTTTCATGTAGCATTACACTTTCCTTATTTTAGGGAGTTCTCCATTTACTTTATTATTTAAATAATTTCTTTTGTGAACACTTGACTTTTGGGGGCTTCTATATGAATCATGAGGGTTATTCAACTTCATATGGCCATAACTCTCTAACTATGAGGAGTTATGTGACGTTCCACATACCACCGTAAATGGCATGACACACACTATCAATCTAGGATAGTTTCACTGACAACTTCACTAACCTTCATCTCATCATTCCACAATTAAGCATGGGTTCTCTAACCATACTTCTAGGATAACTCAATCCACAAAGCGTCTTCCCATGAGGGATTTCACCATAATGGGACCACTTTGGAGTTAATCCATTTGTAATTCTTATCAACCATGACAAGACAATAATGAGTCATCTTTACATCAAACAAACTTGGGTCCATTACCCAAACCTTTGTGCTATCGGGATTTCTTCAAGGGTTGACATCAATGACAACCAACCTTAATCAACATTCCTAATGTAGGGAAAAATGGCTTCCCGGTGAAGCATCAAAGAACAAAATTTTGAGAATGGCTCAAAAACATGATTCCAATGGCACAAATGGTGTGTCAATTGGAATCCATATCAGGGGATGAACTACTAGAAAGAGATCCTAGAGTTACCCCTCCCACCATGCCATTCAAGGGGCCTTGATGGTAAGTATGAGATTGACAAAATGTTTTTGAATTGCATAGATTAGAGTGTTTCAATATATGGTAATGAACATCGACTATACACAATATCAAGATATTGCACCAATGAGGCCGATAGGACATATTACCCAGAAAATGAGATGAAAGTCTACCCAACCTAGGCCATTTGGGCCTAGGCATAGAGTGGATAGTGATCAATCCAAAATTGGCCAGAGTGGGGAATCATGCGCCCATGCATGAGAGCCCATCCCCCCATTAGATGATGATGGGGGGAAATGATCAAGTATGGGTAGGTGGTTATGATGCCCCATGCTATGTGTATATCTAGCATGAGAGGTGATGGGTCTCAACATTTCCTATATATAAGGCCCATCATAGACACATTTTGACCATGATGTACCTAATAATTTTGTTTAATTGACCATTTATAATAGTGGTTATGGGTATTTTTGTATGTGCCTAAATCAATGGTTTTGAAGATGGAATTTTATGAGTAATGGTACCTTTTTTTTTATCTAATATTTATGGTCAAGTATGTTTGTATCACTAATCATGTAGGTAAAACTCTATTGAGAAGAGGAAGGTGCCAAGAATCAAGGGCTTTCTCTCGCACCTACCTCCAGATGTGCAACTAGTATATTGATGACCACTCCTTGCAGACTAAAGATCCAAAAACTGAAGATATTGAGGAAGGATACTATTCCCCCATATTTCCTCCTTGATCCAAGGATAGAGGTTGAGTTCCAAATTGTATAAATAGGCCTTTACCGTAGAGAGAAAAGGGAAGAATATCATAAATATGAATATTGCATTAGTTTTTTTTGAAGAACGATTTTTGATACTTGGAGATCTTCTCCTGATGTAACAACTGATATTGATTAATAAATATTCTTTTGTTCCTATCTTATTAAAGTTTTTAGAGGTTCCTTATGCTTCTTGGATAGGGCACACTCAAGAGGGCTCAAGGACCTTGTTGTATTCTTTTCTTTTTCTTTCATATTATTGTGTTATAATTTTAATTTCTTGATTTCTCTTAAAATATTAGATGGTCATGCATAGAAATCTGTAACTTTTGTTCATAATTTTAGCAAAATGTAATTTTCAACAGGTTTTCCTATAGAATTGGTTGGAATTCCATTGGTATTCTCAAGGTCATATTTTCAAGGCTAAGAACCTTACTTACATCTCATTTCATCTTCGTATAGCTTTTTCCATGCTTTGGAAAGTGTTTACAATCTCTTTAGGAATCTTTCATATCCTATAGAAGTTTCATGTAGGATTGTTACAGTTCCTGTAGAACTCTCACAGTTCCTGCAGAAACTTCCTGTAGGACAATTTTAGATAAATTTTGGTTAATTTCTTACCTATCTTTCATGAATTTAGAATTAGTTAATAAGATAACAACATGGATTGATATTGGCTTAAGGGTTAGGTGTAATTAGGTTCATTTATTCCATACAATAGTTCACCTTCTTCCATGAAATTTCCTTTCATGCAACATAATTAGTTTCTCTTTCATTTGGTGTGTTTCCATTCATACAAGTAGCTTAATTTTTTCATGCAATTCAAATTTCCTACACAAGTTACAATCAAATTTCATGCATTAATACCCTTGACAAGTTTCAAACCTAGGTTGTTGTTAGCACACTCTACATATACTTTTCACAAGACCTATAAATTTTGTATGATCCCCAGGTTGACAAATAAAGTAACAAACTAAGGAGGAAGTATTATTATTGTTTATATTCCAAGTCCCACCAATTTTTGGAATCTTTTTCATGGAGGTGCTAAAATATTGCGCATTATTTCATTTTATTTTATTTTTTAGTGACTTGGAGGAGTAGGAATGGTAAGACACAAGGCCAAACTCACTATATAATTTATGCGTTTTAAAAGTCCAAGTGAATTCACTTCAAGTGAGTATTTATAAATCCTTGTCACATTCTTTGGATTTTATACTTATATGAAAAATAAAAAATAACTTCATTTCCTTTATGTTCATGAATGACTCGAACTAGAGATAAGAAAGGAATTTTTTTAACCAAAACCCCCACCCCAAAAACAGGTCCAAGAAATAAAGAAGTTGGTTGTGAGACACTTGAAAGTTTCTTGGAAAGAGAAGCTATAGAATTTGAGAATCTCTCAGAAGAAGGTAAATCTCCATCCCCTCATACCATGTCTAGTGAAGAAGAGATGGTAGAATTTTTTGAGTTTCCTATATGAGAAACAAATGGAGAAACTAAAATGAAAATTATTAATCCTTCTTCCCTACCTCATTTCCATGGTATTGTTTTAGAATATCCTAACACCTTATTGTTTGAGTTTGCAGTTATATGTAGGAATTATGATTATACTACAGATGAACAAAATATTAAAATATTTCCGTCTACTCTGAAGGATTTAGATCTAAGATGGGCCATGATCTTGGAAGGAAACAAAATTACAAGTTGGGACCAAATGAAGAAAAACTTAAGTGAAAAGTATAGGGACTATTTTAGAGCAAGGGATACAAGAGATGAGATCTTCAAAATGATTCAAGGACTGGGAGAATCTTTAGAAAAATTTGAAGATAGATTTCAACTAAGATATAAAAGAGCTCACAAATGCACTTTGGATGAGGATTCACTCAATCTTGTCTTACTCAGAGGATTACGAGAAGATCTCATGGAAACATTGAATCTCATATCAAATGGAGATATCAACTAGATGGATTTTGATGATATCAAGCAAATCCTCAAGAATCATTCTAGATACTCAAGGAAGAAAGGTAGAAAGGGTAAAGGGATGGTATCTCAATCTTATAACCCTGCAATCCATATAAAAAATGAAATAGAAGGATTATTAGAAGATATGAAAACTGATGTTTTTTATTCCTTAGCTATGCAAATGGATATCTTGTAGATCAATAAGAAATGAGAGGAAGTAGAAAATGAATTAGATATTTTTTTCCCTAGATGCAACAAGAGGAATCCTAGGAATGAATGTCCTCTTGAAATTATATATGTTTGTGAAATTTGTGAAGAATCTCATGCAACTAACAAATGACCTTCTTCGCAAGGATTAAAAGATACTTTTCAAGGAGAATAAGAGATTGTGGAATCGATATGCTTCATCAATCAAACATGGCCTGGAGCACCAAGACCCCTCCAAACATGTTTGAGCTTTAATCCTTCTCAAAATTTTGGTGAAAATTCCTTCTCAACCTTAGTATAATCCTAACCCATATCCTAGGAAAATTTCAAATCCATGGAAATACCAAGGGAAAAATATTCCTTCTCCATACCATCCATTCTCTAGTTTTCCACAAAACCAAAATCCTCAGTGGAGTCATCCTCCATAAGGATGGAGGCCCCATAATTTTCAAAAAACAACATTAATTCATACTCCTCCTCAACCCAATAACACTTTTCAAATTAATGTTCCTCCTAAAAAACCACAATTTACTTCTCAGTCTTCCCCCAATCCAAATAATAAGCATATTCAACCTGTGTACAACAATGAAGCCACATATCAGACTTACTCCTTATATGCACAAGAAATCAACCTTAGATCATGAAAAGTCATACACCAGCCTCCAAAAATAATAAAGGATTCATATCCTGGAAAATATAATGTTATCTTACCACAACCTCAAGTTCCACCTTATCCTGAAAGGTCAAATGTGAAAAAATCCTATACATATTAAGATAATGAACTTTTAGGAGAACTCAAGAACTTTTGTGTGAAGATGCCTCTCCTACAAGCCATTAAGTATGTGCCTATTTATAATAGATCCATCAAATAAGAATGCATCAAAACACGAGGGAGAAAGATAAATAAAACCCATACAATCAGTGTTATAGGACACTTAGTTGACCTCATGCTTGGAAGGATAATTTTTCCTTAGTATTTGGATCTAGGTAACCCTTTGGTAAATGTGCACATTAACAAAACCTTGATCCAAAAAATTCTCATATATTTAGGGGCTTATATGAATGTTATGATAAGAGATATCATGTTGAGATTGAACCTTCGAGGATCTTTAAGAGACATCCCCATTGTTCTCCAACTTGTAGGTTGTAGGTAGATCCATAGTAGATCATGAGGGGATGTTGAAAGACATAATGCTCTCTATTGATTATTGGGAGTATCTCACTGACTTTTTAGTCCTCCAAACCAAATCCAATTTCAATGGGCATCCTCTTATCTTGGGAAGACCTTGGCTAGACACAATAGTGTTGTAAATATTGTTGTCATTGATGTAAAAGACAAGGGGAGACTACATATGTTCAAGATAAAGATTGCAAGATGGAGATTATTGGAAACATTGTTTTTGGATTATTGATGTTCAATTTAGATACCCTATATTTGAATGAATTTTTACCCTAGATACCTAGATCAAATGGGAGCATAGGTTATATGGTTGGAAAAAATATTCTGCGACATTTCCAATGGTATATGGAATTCCCTGTAACTCCTTAAGAATGAGGAGATATTAATTTTTTCATCCGACAACCTAGACAAAAAATTTAGGCCATCTCAACCAATATTTACATGTCGACCCTGAAATTGAGGACATAAATACTATAAATAAATGATAGATGTGCACATGTTTAGTGCAACCAATAAATATATCAATTTTGAGGTGCGCATAAGTGATATGAAGTGCGCTAAAGGAGATGGGGTGTCTTTTGGGGTCTAAAGGTGTGCAAGAGGAGTATTCTTGGGATTTTATTATTCTTAAGGTGTGTTGTGAAGGATTGAAGGTATGTGATGTTGCAATGTGCACTATTTTTAGGTTGTGATGATGTAATGTGCATTGTTTCGAGGTTGTAATGCTACAATCTATGATCATGTTATGGGAATGATGTTATAAGTCTCTCTAGGGAATGAAGGCTACATGTGAATAGGGTTTGAAGGATTGTATGTGGAATGAATCATGCATGTGAAGTCATAAGTACTCTATGTATGAGGATATTATATTGGTGTCTCCAGTAGGTTGGTGCCTACATCTTGTTGAGTTGGTGCTCAACTAAGGAGATTGTTGTCTCCAATAGGTTGGTTCCTACATGTGCTACTAAGTTGGTGCTCAATTGAGAGGATTAGTGTCTCCAGTAGGTTGGTTCCTTAAAATATTGTAATAGTAGGTTGGTTCCTACATGAATTTATAAAGATAAGTTTTATGGCTTTCTCCCGATTGGGTTTCCATGTTCAACTCTGTGCATTGTTATTGATTTTATATGTGATTATTGTTTCTTACCTAATGAATGATTGATGAATGGTTAAATAATGTAAAAAGGTACCTTATACTTATTCATCCCCCCCTCTCAGTATAAGCATAAATTCAACAATTGGTATTAGAGCAAGTTCCTTCATAAACAATTTAACCACTAGAAGGAAGATCTTGAGAAAATATGGATTGTAAGGAAGGTCTCCCTATAATAAGAGCTCATTTGTTTGGTGGAACAAACTATGCATCATGGAGTATAAGAATGAAGATATGTTTGAAGGTCCTTGGGTTTGATATTTGGGAATCAGTCACAACAGGTTATACAAATGAATTTTGGAAGGAATCAAATGAAAACAATGCAAAAGCAATAGATGTCATCTTAGGTATCCTATCATATTCTAAGATTGTCAAGGAAACAAAGTGTACATTAGATAAATAAAAATTGGGACAACCTGAAAAACATTTATGAAAAGATGTATAGTTATTTTTCTAGTTGTGAATCAAAGAAAAAATAAGTATAATTTGTGAGAAAGATAAAAGGAGGACCTGGAAAATCAAAGGTAAGATACCCTTCAAATGATTTAATTGTGGTAGAATGTGACATTTTGGTACTAAGTGTCCATATGAAAAAATGTAAGACAATGATGATGAAGAATAATCTCTCTCCATAAACATGTAAGCAAATCCTGCTGATGAAGAAAATGAAGATAATAAGAAAGAAAATCTAGATTTAGAAGAAGATAACTTGAAGAAGAAGGTGTTAGTTCCTTAGAAGAAATAAACAGGATTAGGAAAAATAATATAAAGAAGAAGGAGAAATTGCAGAAATATGAAGAAGAGGATCATGATCTTGAAGAAATAGAGAAGGTAGTTATCATCCTGAAAACTCAACTAGAAGAGGCATAACGGATAGAATAAGTGGTGAGAATCTAGTTGATATAAAAGGAAAAAAATTGCAAGAAGCTAGAAGCTGAAAATGTTTCCTTAATAAAGGAACTAGAGAAAACAATTTATTAGTTGAATAGAAGCTTGAAGTTTGTAAAGAGTATCGAAATATTAGATAAAATTCTAAATTTCCAAAGGTCACCATTCATCAAGATAGGTGTTGGATACAACAAAAAACAAAAAAAAAACCAAGGGAGATGCAAGCATTAAGGTCACACAACCATCACAAAAGGAAAATGAAGAAATGCCTAAAGGTTATTCCAATATTCTCAAAGGCTCCATAAAAAATGAAATAAAGAATAGAAAAGGAAATGATGACTAGCATAAACCTGATTATTCTCACAAGAATAACAAGAATGGGTTCAGAAGAGATGTTCCATCAAGAAGGCCTTTCACAAATAGGTACCAAAATCTCTTCTTGGCTATTGTTTTTCATGCAATAATTTTGGGCGTAAGGCAATAAATTGTATAGATTATGAAAGAATTGATCATGTGAGAGATATACATAAAGGTTCTTATAAGACCTCAAAGGATAACTATGTAAGCAACACAACTAGAAGTTCTAATGGGTTTTCTAATATAAACTACAATTCATTTTCTCCTCTACTTGATTACAATATTGAATGTTATAAGTGCAATAACTATGGGCACACAACATGTTACTGTAGAAGCAACATGGTAGGACCTAAACAAAACAAGAAATAAGATGTTCTTTCCAAACACAAATAAGAAGACTCAAAGGTTTGGAAAAGGAAGAAAAATAAAGAAACAAGGAGATGCGTAACTATTTTTCATGAGGAAAGATGTGATAATCTAGACGAAGATGGTATGGAGAATCATTTTTTGATTCTCACTCGAAACATGTACACCCCATTTCTATAAAAGGTAAGATCGAGACATTTCTTTGTGAAAATGGAAATTCAAGTTTGCAGTACTCTTTTGGACAAGATAATCCATTTGATTGGTCCTTTTCAGAAATGAATATAGAGGCATAAAAAAATTCAAATAAAGTCAATACTAAAGCTTCACCCTATTCAAAAGATCAATGTCATGACTTTGGGGTGGAATTTTTGATCAATAAAAAAATAAAATAGAATGATTAGTGTTGAATACAAAGACAATCTAGATAATGATAAGTCAGAGATATACTTTTAAATTTAACATTGGAGTGCTTGAAGGGAAGAACAAGCTCAGGGTAAACAACTCTTTTCCATTGATGTCAAAGGGGGAGAAGTTGAAACCATATGAATATTTGCATACATAAGGAAAGTTGCAGACAAGGGGAGTATTAGAATTGACTAAGGGTTTCCATCAATGAAAAAGGGGGATATTGTTGGAAGAATTGTTGTCATTGATGCCAAATACATAGGGAGACTACATATGTCCAAGATAAATATTGCAAGATGGATATTGTTGGAAACATTATTTTTAAATTATTGATGCTCATTTTGGATACCCTATATTTGAAGGAATTTTTACCCTATATACCTAGCTAAAATGGGATCATAGGTTATATGGTTGGAAATATTATTTCGAGACCTTTCCAACAGTATATGGAATTCCCTCTAACTTCTCAGGAAAGAGGAGATATGAATTTTTTCGTCCAACAACCCAACCAAAATATTTTGGTCAGCTCAGACAGTATTTACAGGTCGACCCTGAAAGTGAGGATAGAAATACTATAAATACATGCCATATGTGTGCATTTTTAGTGAAACCAAGCAAGATATCAAGTTTTATGTGCATGAAGTTTTCCAGGAATTTTCCAGCTAAGTGATATTACTCCAATGTTTTCCAGGAATTTTCCAGCTAAGTGATATTACTTTGGGGTGTCTTTCTGGGGTCTAAAGGTGTGCAAGAGGAGTCTTATTAGGATTTTTGTATTCTTAAGGTGCGTTATGAAGGACTGAAAGTATGTGATGTTGTAATGTGTATTTTTTTAGGTTTTGATGCTACATTCCATGATCATATTTTGGGAATGATTCTATGAGGATTGCTAGGTCCTGAAGGCTACATGCGACTAGGGTTTAAAGGATTTTATATGGAATGAAGCATAAAGGTGAAGTCATAAGTACTTTTTGTATGAGGATGTTATATTGGTGTCTCTAGTAGGTTGGTTCCTACATCTTGTTGAGTTGGTGCTCAACTAAGGAGATTGGTGTCTCTAGTATATTGGTTCCTATATGTGCTACTGATTTGGTACTCCACTGAGGGGATTGGTGTCTCTAGAAGGTTGGTGCTTGCAAATATTGTAACAATAGGTTGGTTCCTACATGAATTTATAAAGATAAGTTTTATGGTTTTCTCTTGATTGGGTTTCCATGTTAAACTCAATGCATTGTGATTATTGTTTCTCATCTAATGAATGATTGATGAATGGTTAAATAAAGTAAAAAATATCTTATACTGAATCACCCCCCCCTCAGTATAAGTATAAGTTTAACAAGAACATGCATATATTAGTTATAGGGCAGGGAACATGGCTATCACTAATGGTCAATCCAAAAAATATTGTGTCCTTTATCCCCCTTCCCAACCATTAATGACAAAAAATATTCCAATGTGGTTAGAAAACAAAGAACACCTAGTCCAAAATACTACATATCCTATATACACAATTAGTACAACCTTACCTAGTAGTAAAATTGATGAAAACAACTTCATTTCAAATTTCTTGCGAAACCAATACCCTTCTGATGTGAGAATATAAGGAATAAATGATGAAATTGAATATGACGTTTCTCTTGATAAGAAAAAAAAACTATGGGCATAATTATTCACAATTGAAACTAAAAATCCCAATGTCAAGACTATATAAATTATCCCTTTAAAAACACTTAAAATCAACACAAAACTTATTGGTTAACAAGAATAGAAATTAATAGCTCTGTTGAAAATAAATATTGTAGCCTTTGCATGGGATTACAATGATATGAAAGGAATCCATCCTTACATATGTACTCATCATATTTACATTGAGGAAGAATTCATACCTATTACTAATTAGGTATCTCTAAAGAAGGATGAAGCCTACATTGAAAGGTATTGTCAAACCAACATTGCAAAAATTGTTAGATGTTAGTTTCATTTATCCAATTTGAGATAGTGAGTGGGTCTCTCCCTTGGTTATTATTCCTAAAAAGAATGGGAAATGGAGGATATGTGTGGATTATAGATAATTAAACAAATATATAATAAAATATCATTTCCTTGTACCCTTCATTGACCAAGTATTAAATTTCTTAGCTGGAAAATAATATTTCTTATTCCTAGATGGATTTAGTGGATAATAACCAAATTAAGTCAGTCATGAAGACCAAGACAAGAAAACATTTACCTATCCCTGGGGAACCTTTGCTTATAGAGTCCTCCCATTTGGCATATGTAATTCCCTGACCACATTTCAAAGAGCCATACTTAGCATCTTTTCATAACTCATCCACGAAAAAGTGGAGATCTATATGTATGACTTCACTCTTTATGGAAACTCATTTGATGAAGCACTAGAAAATCTTGACAAATTTCTCCAAAGGTGTGAAAAAATGAACCTCTCCCTTAGCCATGACAAGTGCAATATGATGATGAATTAAGGGATTGTGCTAGGACACCATTTTTCCTCTAGAGGGATTGAAGCATACAAAAAATAAAAAATCATCACACTACTACCTACCCCTCTAAAACCAAAATATATTAGAAGTTTTCTTGGAAATGCAGATTGCTATAGAAGATTCACCAGGGACTTCATTAAAGTAGCCTCTCATCTATTCCCTTCTATCCAAAGATGTAGACTATTGTTGGACTTTAAATTGTCAAGAAGCATTTGAAACAATAAAATAAATACTCACAACATATCATATTGTACAAGGTCCTAATTGGATTCTTGCTTTCCGTATTCATACTGATGCATCGAACAAATCAATAGGAGTAGTCTTGGGACAAAATGAGGATAAGAATCTTTATGCAATTTATTTTATAAGAAAAAACAAGTTCGGTGCAGAGATAAACTATTTTTTCACTAAAAAGGAATTTTTAGAAGTAGCTCATGCTCTCAACAAGTTTATACATTATGTTATAGGGTATCAAGTTTTTGTACACATTGATCATGCTACCATCATATATTTAATAAAAAAACCTGACATCAATGGTAGAATAATCAAGTGACTTTTGTTATTACAATAGTTTGATCTAACCATTCTTGTCAAGCCTAAAAAGAAAAATGTTGCATATTTCTTATCCAGGTTAAAAATTCTTATTGAAGGAGACATGATAAATGATCATTTCCTAGATGAACACATCTTTGCAATATCAACACAAACCCCTTGGTTTGATTACATAGCCAACTATTTGACAGCAAGGAGTTTCCATCAACATTTTTCCTATTGATAAAGATGCAAAATTGTCAGGAAGAGTACAACATATACTTGGGTGGCAGGGTATCTGTTCAAACTTGGGTCAGACTAGGTTCTAATAATATGTATGAGATAAGATGAATTACATGATATCCTCCATGCCTCCCATGATGAACCATGTGGAGGGAAGTATGCAACAAAGAGGACAACCTATGAGATATTTCAAGCTAGATAATGTTGGCCAACATTACACTGTGATGAATGTCAAAGGATGGGGAAACTTACCAAGAGAAATGAAATTCCCTTGCAACCTCAGATATCACTGGAAGCATTTGAAAAGTGGGGTATGGACTTCATAGGCCCAATTGATCCACATTCAGGGTAGAAGAATCACATAATAGTATGTACTAATTATTTGACCAAGTGGGATGAGTGAATTCTATGAAGGATGCTACAAAACAAAGGGTGGTTGAGTTCCTACAAGAAAGAATATTCTCAATATTTGGATATCCTCGAGAGATAGACACCGACCTAGGAGCTCAATTTACATCAAGTGTCATTAAGCAAATTATGCAAAAACACCACATCTGTCATAGAAAATCAACACCCTATCATCCAAAGGAAAATGGATAAGATGAATTTGCTAACAAAGAATTGGAAAATATCCTCACCAAGACAGTAATCATGAACAAGAAGAACTAGTTAAAGAAACTCATAGAGACAGTATGGGATTACAATATCACATGGAAAACTACCACATGGATTACACCCTTTGGGTTATTCTATAGTAAGAAATCCACGCTCTCTATTTATTTTTAATACCTTACTTTGAGAACAACATCTTAATTTGATATGGATATCCCATCATTACTACAAGAGAGATTGACTCAACTTAATGCCTTAGATGAGTATAGGATGCAAACACTATTCAACACTAAAGTAGTGCAGTTACAAAGGAAATATTGGCATGAGAAGAAAATCAAGAATGACAAGTTCAAATAAGGGGACTAGGCCCTATTGTTTTATTCCAGATTCAAGCACTTTAAAGAAAATCTGATGACCGCGTGGCTAGGGCCCTAGATATTTGGAAAATTCCATGATAATGGTTCAATACAAATCAAAACCATAGATGAAGAAGGCATTCCCTTGTTAGTGAACAGATTTAGGATCAAAGTGTACAATAATCCTTTGACAAAGGAAGAATTTAGAGTAACAGTGAATCCAAAAAATATGTATGTGATTGACAACATAGATTCTCTCAATCCATCCAAATAATAAGGAGTCATAGCATAAAAGAAAACAAAATTAAAAATTAAAAAAAAAAGGAAAAGAAAAGACTTAGATGAAAACCTCACTGAGGTTTCTAGGATAGGTATTTGATTGAAACCCTCCATGGATGTGGTCTCAGACCTGAGAAATAAAGAAATTTCGTCATTAGGAAAACCTCCCAGAGGCTTCATGAGGCAAGACACTGGTGAAAACCAACAATGACACCCTTGTCTTGAAGAGAAAAGAGAAAAGAATGGAATAATATAATAATGTTATGTTTTTCAGGTACCAAGGAACTCCATCTTAGCAAGAATCTACACAAGAAACAAGGGATTATCAATAGTGAATCCATACAACCATCTACACCAATAAAAGAACAATAAGCATTTCAAAAAGTTTCTTCCCATTCAATCATAATTTTTACAAATAAAACTTTCCATACTATCATATGTAAGGTCAAAAGTAAAAATATCCCTACTTCCCTCCATTAGTTTACATTTCCCATTTTTCCGAATTGCATTTTCCCCTCTTTTCCAAGTAAAAAAATGACCTATAGGATAATCTACGGGAAAACATAAATTCCCATAGAAAGTTAGTTTTCCATCACATAAACAATTTTTGTCACAACCATATCAACACTATCAACATCAACACAACCAACACTAGCAAAATATCACCATATGGATTGCTTGAAAGAATCCTACAGGGTCCCTGCATCCTATAGGAAAAACTACAACAACAATAATAAAAATCTACAACAAAGGACTCGATGAAATTCAAGGGAATTCTAAAATTACAAAAGTCCTCAAAATGGTCTTGTAGCGAAGAAAAATTGCAAATTTATCTCTTCCTCATTCCTACAAGATACTTTGTTCCTATAGAAAAACTCCAATGGTTTGTAGAAAAAATTCAAATCAACATGCACAACATTCAACACATTCAAAAACTAACAAAAGATCCTAAAGGTAACCTAAAGTATCACCACAAATTCCTTATCTCTATACTTTTCATTTTTTCAACATATAAACATTGAAACATATATATATTATTTGTGGTCAATATTTAAAAGAAATGAAAGGTTATAAGAATGAGGTCGACCTTGCACATATTTTCATGGAGGAGGCATGATTCGTGTTGAAATGAAGTGACACATCAGTCAAGTTGGAAAATCATTCAAATGAACTTAGCCCACGATTTAGAGAGCTAGAGATAACATAGGAGATAAGCCCAAAAATCATGCTCATAAGTGATAGCAAAAGAACTTAGCCACCATTTTCAAGTTTCAAAAACGTAAAGAGTTTTCCAGCAACATAGAGAAACAAAGAATGTGAGCTAGAAAAACGGGTTCAAGACAGGCAAGGAACAAAGAACATGTCTCTCTATAGGAAGGTAGTTGTTGAATTGTTCCGTTTTGTTTTTTAAATAATTGCTCATATCATTGTTGTTACTGCCTCAAAATTCCTCTAGATTGTTTTTTATTTTTTCTTGATGAAGGCCATGTGGTCAAATTCTATGTTGGGTTTGCATAATAAATTTCATGGGTGATGGTCGAATTACACAGTCTTGTAAAAATTTCTCAGAGAAAAACCCTGTCTCTCTCCTTGAAGTTTCTCTCAGCCCATTTGAAGAAGCCATGTTGTCTCAAATTTATCATTGATGTTCTTGAGAGAAACCTTTTTCTAGTCACCTCATCTCTCACATAAACTACCCTAAAGAACAAAGTCACAAATTTCTTATGTCCTGCCTTCTACAAGAAGGCATATTCTAGAATTTTGCAGAGCTTCTCTCCTCCTGTATCAGTCTTTGTGCATGTAATATATATATATATATATATATATATATATATATATATATATATATATATATATATATATATATTAGTGAGTGATTTTTTTCAGAAGCCATGTGAGTAGGGTTCAAGAGGAGAGAACCCATTGAACCCTAAAAAAAATGATAATCTTGAAATTGTTGAAAATTTCCAAAGAAGTAATTGGCTAGGGTATTTTGAAATAATAAGAGGATTTTGATGAGATGTCCTTGGAATTTTCACTCCACTTCCAAAATATTTAGGGACAGGAATATATAACGAGAATAAGGGGTTTGGATATTAGAATAAACAAATCCTTGATTAGCAGGATATCTAGCCTACCAATGGGTCTTCCTTGGGACAAGGAAGAAATAAAAGTTGATGACTACCCTCTCCACCCCAATCAAAATTGAGGAAGTGAAGGACTCCCCTACTCCATAAAAACTACAAAAATCTAAAGGAAAAACACCTCAAGGAGAAACAACAACCTCGAAAGAAAATCAATTGAAAATAGAAGGGACTTCCAAGACCAAAACACCAGTAGAACAACTCCTTTATGCCACCCTACTAGAATTGGAAAATTCCAAGGTTGAATCCATAAAGTGGAAAAGAATGGAAGAAAGAAGAAAAGGGGAGAAAAAGGAATAGTCCCCTGAAGAAATGCAAAGATAACTTCAGCACATGCAAGATAAATTTCAAATAATGACCATGCAAAAGGTGGAATATAGTCAAAAGCTCAAGGTGGAAAATCATAAATTAAAATGGAGATTGGATGATGTTAAAAGGGATCTAGCTGAAAAAAATGAAAGAATAGAAATTATGGAAGCTTCATTGAATACCATGGCCAAAGTATCCTTGGATATGTTGGAATGTATACGGCTTACTAGAGTATATTCCTCGTTCCTCAAAGAAAAATGGAATAAGGATCAGATTGCAAGTTTGGACCAACAAGTGAGATATAACCTAGAAACTCCTAAGGATTTCTTAGATGCTTATCAAAAATGCAACATGGAAGAGAAAGGAAGGATGTGTGAGTTATAGTTTCACAAAGTGGTCCTCCCACACCCATACAAATGGAACCCAAATCCATATGTAGGGTATGTTCAAATTATGGTTCTTGCATCTTGGTTGAGACATGAAGAATTGGGGGAAAAATAGTTGAAGAGGTATAAGAGAATGAACTTCAGAGTCCACTATGGATTAATAATAGTTGAAGAAACAAAGCTAGGAGATTTCATAGCTAGTCATAGAAGCATTTCCATAGACAAGGAGATAACTCTAATCTGGGAAGCCAAATAGGGGAGTAAATGGTACACCTATAGGACACCGTGAGTATCTTGGGTGAGGAATTAGCAGAAGCTTGATACAGAAGGTGGAAGTCATTTCTTCACAATTTATAAGTAAGAGAACCTCACTCATCAAATTCTTTACATGTTTCCAATGGTACACCTATAGGACACCATGAGTCTCTTGGGTGAGGAAGCAACAAAAGCTTGACACAGAAGGTGGCACTCCTTGCCTCATAGTTTATAAGTAAGAGAACCTCACTCATCAAATCCTTTATATGTTTCCTTCCTCAAAACACCTTGGTACAAGGAGGAAATAAGGAAACTCAATACCAAGTGGATTGAGCTAAGAATGAACCCCTCTCACCTCCTTCCTATTGCACCAATGGTTGATATCAATGGAGAAAAGGAAGAGGTAGAGTGGGAAAATATATTAAAGACAAAGGGATACCATGAACAATAATCCATCACCATTTACATAGCATGGTATTTCAGGAAGGATCAGAGTTAGTAGCATGACAATAGACAATAGTAGGATGTTGAGAAGCAACACCAAAACATTGAGCAGTAGCATAAAAATGGACAAAAATTCAGTGGAAAACAATAACAACAGTGAAAGAAGGAAGATTTTTTTTTGTTTAACAAGGATGTGAAATATTTTTAGTTGGGGGTAATGATGGGCCTCAACATTACCTATCTATAAGGCCCATCATAGACACATTTTGACCAAGATATACCTAATAATTTTGTTTAATTGACCATGTTTAATAGTAGTTATGGGTATTTTTGTATGTTTCCTAAATGAATGGTTTTGAAGATGGAATTTTATGACTTGGCACATTTTTTATATAATATTTATGGTAAAGTATGTGTGTATCACTAATCAAGGAGGTCAAACTCCCCTTGAGAAGAGGAAGGTCCCAAGAATCAAGGGTTTTGTTCCCCACCTACCTTTAGATGTGCCACTGGTATATTGATGACCACTCCTTGCAAACTAAAGATCGAAAATATGAAGATATTGAGGAAGGATGCATTTCCCCCTTGTTTCCTCCTTGATCCAAGGATATAGGTTAAGTTCCAAGTTGTATAAATAGGCCTCTAGTGTAGAGATAAAAGGGGAGAAGATCATAAATCTGAATATTGCATTAGTTTTTGTTGAAGAAAGATTTTTGAGACTTGGAGCTCTACTCCTGATGTAACAACTGATATTTATTAATAAATACACCTTTATTCCTATATTATTAGAGTTTTTCGAAGTTCCTTGTGTTGCTTGGGTAGGTCCCACTCAATAGGGCTCAAGGAACCTATTGTATTATTTTCCTTTTCTTTCATGTTAATGTGTTATAATTTAATTTCTTGATTTCTATTAAAAGATTAGATGGTCATGTTGATGTTTGGTAGATGTGGGAGGATATTTCCCTCCTAGATGACCTTTATTAGATGCATAAAAGATTATGGAAGCAAGAGATCCATTGGATAGATGTTGAAGTACCCCAGAAGAGACGTCGACCCAGATTAATAAAGAATAATGAAAAGACACCTTCCTAGAAGAGACATCGACCCAAATAGAAGGACATGAAGACTATAAATAAGGAGGCACCTTAGATCATTTGTTCACTCACTCACACTCTCTAAGCTACACAAAAGAAAGGTGCAAGTTTGGAGAAGGTGATGTAGCTGTTGTAGTGACTCAGTTTCTTCTTGTTTATTCTTTTGGTGTCTCTCTCTTGTGCACTACTCCTTGAGGAGGTGCACTACCTTGGTATAGTGCTAATGCTGCAGCCATGGTGGTAATTATGGTTGAGTTATCCCTTTAACTAGGGTTTATCTATTTGGACTTTCTTTGTGAATGGAATCTATCGAATAAAGGTTATTGGGTTTTTTCCCCATTTGGGGTTTTCCCAGGATAAATCTCTTGTTTTATTTTTGTCTCTCCTTTATGATTCTACTGCTCAGTACATGATATATATATGTTAATGGTAATGAATTAAAAGAACAATAATAACTCTAATGCTCTGTAAATAAGGAAAATCTAACATTGTATCCGAGTTGGTTACCTTCAGAAAAATATGACCACTGGAAGGAAGATCGATATAGCAATACCTTGCAGCACCTTGGAGTTGCAATACTTTGTCAAGATCATTTAACACTATCCCAAGGTAATTGGGGATAAATCCTTCACAGAGAAGTGCAACCTAGCCTAGTGCACCCCCTGAAACCCTTAGTGTGCATCTTGGTGAAGTTTGAAAATTTGAGGTTTTTCAGTGCTAGGGTTTCTACCAACAAAAAATGTCAACCAACATGAGAGTTGAAGATAGATTGGATGGATCAGATAAATTTATATCCTAGAAGAATATATTTCTTCTCATTATAGAAGAGAATGAGTTATTGGATCATATCAAGCAGATGCTTCCAAAACTAGAAGAAGAATATGCCAAATCAAAGTGCAGGAAGAATGAGGTTAAGGCCAAGAGGATATTAACAGACTCAATAAAGGATAATTTGATACCTAATGTATCATAAATGAAGACATCGAATGAAATGCTTGATTTTGTAACCAGACTTTATGAAGGTAAGAATACCACTCAAAAGCTTACTCTAAGTCATAAACTCATAAACGTGAGAATGAACAAACTAGAAACAATAGCCAACTATTTCTTGAGGATATCATAGATCAAGGACAATTAGTAGCCATTGGAGATCTAGTAGAAGTCATTGAAATCATGAATACTAAACTCAATGGATTTCCCTCCTCTTGGGATCCATTTGTTCAAGGTATTTGTGCCAGAAGAAAATTTCCCACGTTCAACAAGCTATGGGCGGATTGAACCCAAGAGAAATCTAGGTTAATATCCAAATCACAGAAGACTAATGATGATGAAAATCAAGCACTTTCTACCCAAGTAAAGAAGAGAAAATAAAGGGAAGAAGGAAACCCGAAGAAGCCTAAGAAACCACACCATAGGAAGGATGCATCAAATATCAGATGCTACAACTGGAAGGAGATGGGACATTAGACCACACAATGTCCTCTTAAACATGAAAAGGGAAAGAATAAGTATCATGCACATGTAGCAGACGCTGAAGAGTAGAAGTCAAAGGATGAGGAGTATGTCTTTTATCTAGTAGTGCTTGCATGCACATGATTGGGGAAACTATAGTTTGGTCAGCAACAACTAAAATCCAGGTTTGCATATCATGTTTGATATTTGTATATGGTTGCAGTTTAAGTACGTGTTGTATTCCTTAAATTCTATTATTTCTATCACTAGTTTAGTAAACACTTGATTACTGTTGGTATAAATACCATTAAATGAATGCTCATATTAATAATGCACTTGTTTACAAGATAAATTGATCTCCTCTAGGAGATGTTCTTAATTGTTTACCCTGTCTCAAGTAGGTTATCTTGTAAATTCCATGGAGGTTACCATAGAGAAGGAAGCCAATCAAAAGGACTAGGATGTGGACCTTTTACCTTGATTCTGAGACAAGAAGGGAAGTCAAAAGTGACTCCCAAGTTGATCTACAAGATCAAGCATGTTGCATATGGAAACATAGAGATGTAGAATGCTTGATTTATGGCTCGAGGATTCTATGAAGATACACTTCCTCCAATAGCTAGAATAAGTGTACATAGAGAAGCCACAAGATACATGAGAAGGAGTCTCATGTCTGCAGATTGAAGAAGTATTTGTATGGGCCCAAACAGGCGCCCAAGGCATGATATTCCAAATCAGACAATTATTTGATGATCTTGGTAATGGTTTCCCATTGATCCTATATGTGGATGACATGTTTCTGACGGAATATGAGAAGTTCATCGTTGGGTGCAAGAGGGAGCTCACTTCATAGTTCAATATGAATGATATAGGTCTGGTGCATTACTTCTTAGGATTTGAGGTGTGGTAGAGATCATATGAGATTTTCCTTAGCCAAGGAAAATATATTGTTGAGATCCTGCAAAGATTCGGGATGATGGAATACAAGTCCATGACCACACCCATGATAATAAATATGAAGCTCTTGAGTGATTCATATTCAGATTTGGTGGATCCCACAATGTATATAAAGCTGATTTGATCCTTGATGTACCTGATTAACACTAGGTCGGCCATATGCTTTGCAGTGAATACCTTGAGTTAGTACATGGTTGAACCTAGACATGTACATTGGATGGTAGTGAAACATGTGTTGAGGTACCTACGTGGTATGATTGGATATGGACTGAGATATGTATTGGATGGAGATGTGAAGCTGCAAGGATATACAAAATCTAACTAGGTAGGGGGTGCATTGGATCAAAATAGTACTTATGGATGTTGTTTCAGTTTCAAATCAATGTGATCTCATGGTTGAAAAGGAAGCATACATTATTGGCACTCAAAAAAGAAGAGGAAAAATATATAGCAACTAATATTGCAATTCGTGAAGAAGTGTGGCTTTGAAATTTTCTTGCGAGACTTCATCCAAGACATGATGCAAAAGGGAGCAATGAAGCTCCAGTACACATCCACAGATGTCAAGCATATTGTGGACATTCTCACCAATATTTTGTCCAAGGCGATGGACATATGAGTAGCATCTGGTATACATTATCCCAGATTGGTCATGTTGATTTGACCAAGGGAGAATGATACATTCACTCACAAGATTAGCCATGCTACTTTAGCTAGTGGTGAATGGCCTAGGTGCAATATTTCTCTTATTGGTCATGTTGATTTGATTAGGAGTGAAAAATAATCGAGGTGTTCTAGAGACAAGCTTGGCATGATGTTGAATGCCCACCCTTCTTGAGAGGGAGGTGTGATGTTTCTTATCATGCTGTCTAACCCCTTTGGAAAAGGGCTCCCTAGATCATTCATGTGAGGTTATTGAGGGGATAATGCACTGCCAGACCTGATGAGAGAAGAAACATCACACACATATCCATGAGGACTATGGGAGTATCTTTGTGCTATTGTATGAGACTATAAATATGGTTGATGGAATTGTAGTAGTTGTGTGCTACTAGTTGATTCTTTCATAGTTATAGAAACACCGACTATGATTATGGATGATGGCATTGTAGTAGTTGTGTGCTACTAGTTGATTTTTGCATAATCATATGTATTACCATGGATGATGGCATTGTAGTAGATGTGTGCTACTAGCTGATTGTTGCATAGTCATACAAATGAATATGGTTGATGACATTGTAGTAGTTGTGTTCTACTAGTTTATTGTTGCATAGTCATTTTTATCCTGACTATGGCCAATGGCATTGTAGTAGTTGTTTCCTACTAGCTGATTGTCACATAGTCATGGAGGATGCAGATTATGATTATGGTTGATGGCATGGTAGTAGTTGTGTGCTACTAGTTGATTGTTGCATAATCATAGAGACTGTTGGAATGCATGGTGGTAGCTTGTGCAACTATCATTTGATTGCAGGAGAGATACATTGTGTCTCTGGATAGTAGTTGTGTGCAACTTGGAGTGGTCATATACCACTAGATAGTAGTTATGTACTACTATGGATTGACACTTTCATATTCTACTCGATGGGATTGTAGTAGTTGTGTGCTACTAGCTGATTTCCATGGAGACTACCAGTTCACATTGGGAGCAGTTGAGTGCTACTTGATTGCAGAGACCGTGACAGATGATTCGAGCTACCGATGACATTGTGGCAGCTGTGTGTTACCATCTTATTGCATAGTAGTCAGTGGACTACTAGATGAAGACATCGCGAAATATACCTCCCTAGCTAAGAGGGAGTGTTAATGTTTGGTAGATGTGGGAGGATATTTCCCTCCTATATGATATTTCTTATATGCGAAGAATATTCTGGAAGAAAGAGATCCATTGGATAGATGTTGAAGTACCCTAGAAGAGAAGTTGGCCCAAAAGAATAAAGAATAATGAAAAGACACCTTCCTAGAAGATAAGTTGGACCAACTAGAAGGATAGGAAGACTATAAATAAGGAGACACCTTGGCTCATTTGTTCACTCACTCACACTCTCTCAACTACACAAAAGCAAGGTGCAAGTTTGGAGAACGTGACACAGTTGTTACAGTGACTCAATTTCTTCTTATTCAATCTTTTGGTATCTCTCTCTTGTGCACTACTCCTTGAGGAGGTGTGATACCTTGGTATAGTGATACTGCTACAACTATGGTGGTATTTCTGGTTGAGCTAGCCCTTGAGCTAGGTTTTATCTGTTTGTACTTTCTTTGTGAATGGAATCTATCTAAGAAAGGTTGTTTGGGTTTTCCCCCATTTGGGGTTTTCCTAGGATAAATCTCGTGTGTTGTTTTTGTCTCTCGTTTATGCTGCTACTGCTCAGTACATGATATATATATGTTAATGATAATGAATTAAAAGAACATTAGTAACTATAATTCTCTGTAAATAAGGAAAATCTAACAAGTCTTTCACACCAATCTCTAACTTATGTTCAAATTGTTAGCAAACTATAATTTTCAATAGGTTTTCTTGTAGAAGTGGTTGGAAGTCCATTGGGATGCTCAAGGGAATCTTTTCAGGGATAAGAACCTTAATTACATCTCATTTCATCTTAGTCTATGTTTTTCCATTCTTTGGAAA
>WSFP011416595.1:0-23630 GCA_009831015.1 Picea engelmannii
GCAGAATCAAACATTTCCTACTCACTGCATCAACAACCTTGTTAGCATTTCCAAAAATGTTTTTTATAACAAAAATAAAGTTTTTCATAAATTGAACCCATTTTGCATGTTTCTGGTTCAATTTCTCATGTTTGGTTATGAATTGTAACGAGTGATTGTCTCTATACAAGACAAACTCTTTCGGAACCAAGTAATGGCTCCATTTATTCAACGCTTGTATGATTGCATAAATTATTTATCATACGTGGAATAATTCCTCTTGGCATCGTTCAGCTTCTCACTAAAGTATGCAATCGGTCTTTTGTCTTGACTTAAGACTGCTCCAATCACAAATCCACTTGCATCACATCTCACTTGAAATGTGTTACTAAAATATAGCAGAACCAGAACTGGTTGTCCGGTTATCTTCTCTTTCAATAGCTTGAAACTTTTCTCTGCTTCCTTTGTCCAATGAAATGATTTATGTCTTTTCTTGACTATGTCCATCATTGGTGCAAAAATTCCACTAAAATTTCTGATGAGCTTCCTATAAAAACTAGATAATCCATGGAATCTTTTGACTTCAAAGATATTCTTTGGTGATGGCCATTCTTTGATCACTTTTAATTTCTCAGGATCCATCTTCAACTCATTCAAAGAGATTACAAACCCCAAATAAATGAGTTATTTCTTCATGAAAGATGACTTCTTCATATTTATCAGCAACTTCTCTTGCTACAACCTCCTCATCACTAGAGTTAGGTGTCTCAATTTCTCTTCCTCAGTCTTACTGAAGATCAGTATATCATCAAGATACACAATTACGAACTTCCCAATGAAATCTTTCAAGACTTCGTTCATCAATCTCATGAAAGTACTTAGCACTTTCGTCAAATCAAATGGCATGACAAGCCATTCGTATAATCCTTCATTAGTCTTGAATGTTGTCTTCCATTCATCACCTTCCCTCATTCTAATCTGATGATATCCACTTTTCAAATCAGTTTTTGAAAAACAATTTGCTCCACTCAAGCAATCCATCAAGTCATCCATCCTGGGTAAAGGAAATCTATACCTGATGATGATTTTGTTTATAGCTCTTGAGCCTGTACACATCCTCCATCCACCATCCTTTTTTGGACTTAACACTATTGGTAAAATGAATGGACTCCAACTTTCTATAATCAACACTTTGTCCATCAAATCATGGACTTTCTTCTTGACCTCTTCATTCTCCAGCGGCGTCAATCTGCACATTTCTTTGTTTGGTAAACTCTCCCCTGGTATAAGGTCAATGTGATGGCTTATTCTCTTAATGGGTGGCAACAAACAAGGTAATTCGTCCACCACTATATCAGTGAAATTCTCCAGCAATTCCTAAATTTACTCAGGTAGATCATCTTTGGTGGTACTGGTCAAAATGAATCTTGGTTTTCTTACCACAACAAACTGCATTTCTTGATTTTTCTTGACTTTATTAAGAAGATCCTTCCCACTCATGAGAAGTATAGTGTTTCTCATTTATTCTTTCACCTTCTTGTCTTCAATCCATAGCAACATATGCGTTCTACCATTCTTCTCCAAGGTGTATGTGTTCTTTCTCACATCAAGAATAATTTTTTTGTCATATTGCCACGATCTCCCCAACAAAAGATGACACACACCCATGGGAATAACATGACATAATATATCATCTCTGTATCACCCTATATTAAACTCAACTAAACATTGTTTAGTGACTGTTACCTAATGTCCTTTTTGCAACCACGAGACTTTGTATGGGATTAGATGTGCAACTGTCTCCAATTACATCTTTTCCACCATTTCTATGGAGACTAGCTTATTTGTACTTCCACTGTCCACTATCACCTTGCATAGCCTATCCTTGGTCTTGCAAGCAGTTCTAAACAAATTGTTTCTTTGGACTAGATTCTCCACCTCTTTCTCTGGCTTTAAGAGAACTTTTCTCATCATTAAGGATCTCTCGCCTTATGCATCTTCTGCCTCAACATTTCGCCTTTGCACTTCTGAAATGTGAGCTTCTCCTCCTCCATCTCTTTTTCTATCGGGACATTCAAAATATTTGTGTCCAATGATTCCATAGAAAAAACACTTTATCTCACCATCTCTTCCTCTTCCTCTTCCTCTCGCTCGAGGAAAAGTGTTCCTATCAAAAAATTTCCTTCCCCGTGAACTTCCTCCCCTTTCTAGGTGGTTATGAGGTTTCTTTTCTTCATCCTTGGGATTCTGTACTCTGTCCTGGGAAACTGCTTTGCTTCTTCTCTAAATTCTACCTCTACCCCTTTGACCTTTCTTTCGGGCCAATTTTTTTTCTTCCTTCAAAGCAATCTGATAAGCTTCTTCCACATTTCTAATCATCACCATTCTCATATCATCCTAAATTTCATATCTCAGGACATTCATATATATAGAAAATTTTTCATCATCATTCTTGCAATGACCTGCTTTGATGTTAAGTCAGTAAAATTCCTCAATGTATGCCTTTACTGTCATCCCTTTCTATCTCAAATTCTGCATTCTTCGAAACAGATTAATTTGATAGTCTTTGGGTATAAATTTGGCTTTCATCTTGGCGACCATCCTATCCCAGGTTTTGATTTTTTTTTTGCCTTTGCAACGCCTGTCAGCCTGCAGCTCATCCCACCACAGTGTTGCATGCCCTTTCAATCTAGTGACATCATGTTTTACTTTCTTATATTCCTCGACATCCTCATAGTTGAAATATTTATCCAGAGATCTAAACCAATCTAGAAGCTCTTCAACATCAAAGTTTCCTTCATACATCGGAATATTCATCTTTGCTCTAGCACCTATTCTTGCAACATCTCTGAATAGACGTTCTTCTATAGAATCTTCGGCTACAACTTCTTCTTTGGCTCTAGCTTCATTTTCACTTTCAGCTTAACTGACATCTCATGTATCAGTAGCTCGTCTCTGTGATATCTCCATAGAATCTAATCTAGCACGAAGTTCTCTCATTTCCCTTTCCACGGATGGATCAGGCATTGGCCTATCTTGACATCTTCTTGGCGGCATTGTTTCAATCTGCTCCACGTAGAATTCAAATCACAACTTGCCTTGTTTCCTCTCTTTCTTACATAAACCAATGATTGTAGGCTTTGATACCACCTAACAAAACACCCGCACCTCAGCAGGGATCTGCTGACCTCTCGGTCTTTGGATATTCACTTCCCTTGAGCCGAAATAACTCCTTCAATTCCTGCTGGAACCTTCAATCATGAAAACCACAGGTCCTCCTACAAAAACTCCACCTATGTGAACCAACTCTAGGCGCGAGCCTTTCTCCCATACGACCACGACGCTATGACCGCAGTTCACACAAAAAGAAAATTCATGAATCGCGACTTCGGGGATGTTGGAATGATACAAATCCAACTGTCCACATCCAAAAAACCTTGAAACCCGATGTGGGGCCTCTCCCAGGGACTAGATCTGATGGTCCTATGCTTTCCTCTCAATCGATGACCACGATCGTGTCGTGATATCGTATTTTGCGATGTTGGGATTGTTTGTGTGACACAAACCCAACGCTCCAAATCCTGACTCTAGAAATCCGGTTACACCAGATCTACAGTCCAGGTCCTCTGCTGACAAATGGTCCAGATTGTGTCAGAATCTTGCATATCGAGATTTCGTAATTCAAGACCTCTAAGTTAGGATTGTCTCCACTCTTCGATCCCCGAAATGTAGAGATACAAAATCAAGAGATCAACGACTCCCATTGACCCTGATCCAATGTATTTTGTTCCTCCTGAGCTTGTGAGTACTGAAAGGTTATCATTCTTATCACCTCCGCTGATCTACTAGATCCAATGGCTCATGGAATTTCAGTATTCCTCCCTTCGATAAATTCCACCGTCCATCTTATATTTTCAATAGATTCAAGCCAAAGGACTTGGCATCAATTCTTCTAGGGTCAAACTCTACAAGGTGACTTCGACCTTCTATTTTTCTTAGAATTCCTCGAAGTCTCTATCCCTTATGATATTGGATTCTACTGCAACCTCAATAATTTCAAGGGTTCCTTGCATGCACTCCTTGTGGCATTCACAACAACCTCTGGTTATTGACAACTCCGACTTTCTGTGCACTCCTTGCAACCGAGTTCTTCAACCAATTAGTTGGGTTGGTAAAGTCTAAGACTCTTCCCCATCCTGTGAACACCTTTCATGACTCTGTTCTACACTTGCAGTCAGTGGGTATAAAACAACTCTATCATTCCTGATCTTTTTTGAGATGAAACTCAGAAAACTTGTCACACACTCTTTGCGAACCTTCACTGTACTTCTTGCAGGAATTCTCAGGAAGAGAAAACATTGAAGCTTATACTTCTCCTCCTCCAACAGACTTCATACATTCAACATGAAATCAAGAGAATACATAGCATTGAAGTAAAATGCATAACAAAGACGGAAAATTATTGTAAACATACCATTCAATAGATGTAAACAGAATTCACAAAAACACCATGAAGTTGGATCAAAGCTTCCTTATATTGATCCAAGTGCATCTATACATGGGTTCAATAGAAAAAGATATCTGCTCATACCTATTCTACAATCTCTTTTCTTCTCTGCTCTCTTTTTCTCTACAACTCTAAGATTCTTCTTTTTCTTGAGAATAATGCAATACAATACATACAAGGGAGATTTCTATAGTTTTACCTCCTACAGCTCTAAGATATCTAATCAAATTAAAGACTAAAACTACCTTACATTTATAACATTAAATGCCTCCATATCTGACAGATGAGAGAAACTTCTCAAGATCTGTATTACAACTCAAAACATAAATGTGAATGCATTTTTTCAAGATACTACATTAATGTTTTTATCTTTCAAATTCAAAACATTCTCAAAATATGCATTGGTGCATATCCATTTGTCTTCCGCTTCCGCGTGCTTATGATTCTCCTACATCAATTTTGGATCATAACATCGATCATGGTGAATTCCTGGGTCAACAACAAAATGTAAATATAAGGAAAGAACCCCATCCCCCTCCAAAGTTTGATGTTTCTCAAGAGAAACAATTTCTACTTAATGCACAAAAATCCCTTGAAGAAGAAAGAGCGCATGAGGAGATGCAACATGTGACTCAAAGGTATCTTGAAGAGGCACAAATCCAAGAGGAAGTGCATATGGTGATGTAGAATTCTCTAGAGGAATCATGGATCCAAAAATAAGTGCAACACGTGATGTAGAGGTCATTGTAAGAAGTTTGTGCGTGCCAAGAATTACAACATGAGACACACAGATCTTTGGAGGAGGCTCACATGTGTGAGGAAATTTAGTGAACAACCCAAATATTGATAGAAGAAGCTGACAGATAGACTACACTACAACATGTTGAGTAAAATGATTATGAAGAAAAACACCAGGAGAAGTTGCAATGCATAGCATGCGCAGAAGCATTGCATGACCTAGGTCACATGGTAGAAGATGAATATCAAGTCAATACCTTCCTACATTGTTGTTTTCACATGCTTAAATATCTAGAAGATGAAATTAAGTTGACCCAGATGTTAACTGCTTGCATGAAATAATAAGGAGAAGATACCACCATATCAACTCTGTTGTTGGAAAGGGATGTTTCCCAGGTTAGCAAGAAAAATCACACTAGTCGAGAGTTTAATATGAAAATATATCTTGGTGGGTATGACATGGATGGAGTCATGTTGGACCTAGGGTCTGATGTGGACATTTTAGCCAAGAAGTCTTTGAAAGTAATGGGTAAACCTAAGTTGGTCTAGTCACCCATCCAACTTCGGTTAGCCAGTCAATACATTATCTATCCCATAGGCTGACTAGAGAAAGTGATAGTCAACATAGAAGGTGTGAAAACAAAGGCAAAATTTGAATTCATCGACATCATGGAGAATTCTTATCCATATCTTTCATTGTTTGGAACTAATTGGGCCTTTGACAATAATGTGGTGTTAAACTTGAAGAATTGGCAAATGTCCTATGAAATTGAAACCTTGTGCATGGTTGTGGCACTAGACCCATATAAGGGAGACAACTATAATGATCCCATATATGAGGATGCGTGGAGCTCAGGAGTGGAAAATATTTACAAGTTCAGTGGGCACAAGGAGGACTACATCAACCCACCATAGATGGTGAATTGAGATAGAGGAGAGTCAAATATTATGACACAGATGATCAGAATTCCTTGGAAAGATGGAAGAATAATATTTACGAGGTGCTAACAAGGGAGTATGCACATATCTCTATAGAATAGCACATGAAAGACTTTGTCTCTTATCGGTATGATGTCTTAGAGCCGGTGGGCATATTAATTACATGCATCCAACATACTCTAGAATATCCAAGATTCTACACCATCGATACAGTATTGTTTGACATCCCTACATGACGGTGGGATGCACATCAAGACTCATATAATGACTAGGAACATCTCAAAGAATCCATGCGAGAGAGATTGAAAACATGTATGGGAATCCACCTATGTATGGGTGATTCATAAGGATGGTGGGTAGTCATATATCTATAACCACTATTCCCTTGCTACATCTTAGGGTCTCCTAAGATGATTCAAAATAAGGTCGCCTTCTCAAGACTCAGAATACCCCTCACACCGTGAAAAGAAGTGAAGCCATAGGGGAAGGATTCTGCTACATTCTCCCCGAAACAACATAAATAATTGGCTCACTCTAGCACCACTAACCCCATTGATCATATAGATGTGCTTTACAGGAAGCTCTTTCTTCGTCATCCTCAGGGGGTAGAGAATACTAGCGAGATATGTGGAAAGTAGCGCTATAGCCTATCAGGGGCCACCACACTTCTGTGAAATCTTAGCACCTGTTCAGAAAGGTGGAAGAAACATGCATGACACCTCCCGTCGAATCACATATGTGCATGTATGGGAAGTTCCAATCAAGCTCTGAGCCGCACAATCCCATTCCTCTCACATATAAATATGGTGACATTTTCATTGATAGTACTATCAATAACTACTGTGGCCTTCCCAACACTCTAGATCAAATGGTGGTTATTTATTCATTCAAGGGAAATTATTCCCTAATTAATGCTCTAGTGTACGGGCTCACAAATGTTGAAAATATCATCTCATGCAACCACCAACTAGCTAAAACATGTCCCGCAGTTCCAGAATAAGGTACAATTACACATGGTGAAAATAACTTATGACTCCTTGCGATCCAACATCCAACTGTCCTATAATACTCATTTGGAAGATTGTTTCCTTCCTCATTATTTTTACCTCTTTCGATATGCACCTTTCTCCCTGTATAAGAAAACCCCTAAAATTAAGTTTCATCCACACAGTAGCCAAGCAACAACCAAGAGCTAATCACCCCTTCTATTTCTAAATAACTCATTTCTATGTCTAGCTCAAAATTTTCATGGCCTCCTCAAGCACACCCTATGGCCAAAGAAGATATTGGGTTTCCTCCAATTTTTAAATGGAAGAACATGCATTACCTTGGCACGTCACATTCACAGGGTCCCAAACATGATGGGTATATGATGTCCATTTCATCTATTACAATGTCTGGAACTTGAAGAAGTTACCCATCTTAGCCTTTCACCACTGTTAGCACTGGAAGTCACCTCTGGATTGTTGTAGAGGTAATCCTAGTACCCAATAGTTTATATATCACAGTGAATAATTTAAGGGTAGTCGAATGGATGCAAACTCAAGAAAATATTGCTTTAGCTCATAAAACTGGGTTGGAGATGCATAGATAAGTGAGGTCTTGATCTAACTTAAGCCGATAAGTTTTTATAGTGGTGAGTAGGAAAAAGAAACATGAGAAAGGTATGAAGGTATGCTATGGACATCCGGTCTTCCAATATCCTATAGAGGAAAAGTCTCAGACACAAGATCCTCTTGGATCTGGAAACTTCGAGAAACTAAAAACGTTGCAACGACAGATCTAGTCAAACCTACACTATACTACAGTCACAACACCTGAATGGATCATCCATGTTCGAGATTTCAGATTTAGAAGAAAATAAATGAAAGGAGAAGTTGGCTACCATTAAACAAGAAGTCTCAAATGCGTATACATAACCAGAGAACCAGAATGTTCATTAAAACTTTACAATATGGGAGCCTTGCTCTACCATCGACCCTAATAAAATATCAAAACTGAGTATATATACTCATAACTGATAATGACCCCCAGGGACATGAACACACCACTAAATTCAAATCTTTGAGTCTCCTTATTCTATTGTCAGACTGGACTTGTCTTCCTCTATCAGATGCAAAATTAAAACAGTATGGGCTTTGCAGGAAAACCCATTTACAGAGGAGTTATGGGTTGTCAGCTAGCCGCCACAACCATCCTTTCATGCTTCCCATTTATGTGATGAGACGATGTTTCAAACACCATACCTCACTTTCATTAACTTCTTTCATTAGGATCGGGATGAGACTTGACTTCCGTGAATTCTCTGGGCGATTCCCATGACTTTGTTGAATTAATCTCGATGCCTTGAGCCCTGCTGCTCTCCTTTTGCAATCAATACATGAACTTTTGACCCTTTGGCATGACTCTTTTCCATCAGCCTGACATTGCATGTGACCTTGGGATGTGACCTAGAGCTTACACCCAAAGGCACTTTTAGGACTTTTCCTTTCGAGAGTATTTACTCCTCTTTGCTCTCAACATCGTGATACACGAAATCGAAAAATGAATTTCGAGATTAGCTGCTAGGCTTGCTTTAAAATGAATGGCCATGATCCTTTCCCTGACAACACGAAACGCCAGCTAAGCGATGAGCACTAGCCTCTCTTTCTAGACCTGCTTCCCATGTGATCAGACACTGAGACCATGAGCTTGATTTTGGGCCGTTTCTCGATTTCGTGTTTTGGGAGTCTTGTCGTGCTCCACTTCTGAAACCCTGACTCGCAAAACCATGAAATTACTTGATCTAGTTCCATGTGTCCCATAGGTTTGGACGACTGAGATTGATCCATTGGATTTTTGAGTCTTGGGAATTTGGGATATGGATGAAACTTTACGACAAGAACCCTGAAATCCTGATTCACGTGCTTGCTTGTCAGCGACAACAACTGAACTTGCTCGCTCGTCTGATCTGAGGCCATGTTAGACCACTCCAAGCATTGTGGCCTGTGACAAACTAAGATTTGGAAAACTGATAGGGACTTGGTAAAACATATGATTAGTTCCAGTGGCCAAGGGGATGGGCTCAAACAAAAAGGCGAACAGAAAGAAATTTTTCAAACTACAAGGGAGGGAAAACACAAGGACATGGCGAACAAAATAGAGAAAAATAGGGAAAGGACACAGACTCGGGTAAGTTGACACATGCCTACGGGCCTTGATAACTTTATGTGATAACATTTGGCTAGACAGGGGATGGCATGCTCCCTACGAGCTGCCAAGAACAAGTAGTTCCAGTGCCTTAGCTGTTGGGTTATGGAGTCTATCAGTAATAGAAATATAAAAATAAAACAAAAACAAAACAAGGACAGTATTTACAATGGTGGGACGTTAGTTGCGTTCTTTAAACAATTTTTTTTTCCAGGAAGTGGCCATTTACAGGGCCACCAAAAACCTCATCACCCTCCAGATTCTATAACCTGTAAGTATTGTTCGGAGATGCTTTAAAAATATTGAATGGAATGATCCATAAGGCCTCGAATTTGGTGTTCTTTCCCCTGTCCTACTTTGGTGCGTCCCATTTTAAGACTTGATCTCCCAGCTGGAACTCTCATTTTCGTACGTTCCTATCAAAATCCTGTTTCACTCTCTGCTGATGCTCATGTGCTCTATCCTTGAGATGCTCTCTTGCCTGCTGCACTTTGACCAACTGCTGGATTCTTCTCACCATATCATCAGGCTCACCCTGGTGATCTTGAAATAATTTTTCCAAGGCCATATAAGAGGGAAAAACTGCATCGGTTCCATATACTAGCTAGAACGGAGAGACATCAAGAGATCTTTTTTTGTCACTCTATCGGCCCACAAAAAAAACTTGAGCTTTGAATCCCATGCTTTTTTGTTATCATCTAATAGTCTCTTAATGATTTTGATCAGGCTCTTGTTAGAGGACTTTGCCAGTCCATTGCCCTGGGGGTAGTATGGGGTAGAGTGAATCAACTTAATTTCGAACTGCTCACATAAGAGGATCAATGGTTCAACTTTTAAAGAAGTGGATTTATCTGTGAAAATTCTTCTTTGGTAGCCAAATCCTGTTGTGATATCCTCCTTGTGGGGATAGATTCTATCCACATTGTAAAATAATATGTGGTAGTCAGGATCCATCTATGTTGACCGCTGGATGCAGGATGAATCTCCCCAATGAATTCTAGGGCCCCACTGTTGGAAGGGCCCTAAAGAAACCATAGGTTTCAATGGAAACGACTTTAGTTGTTGCTTTTCTGAAATCTTTTGAAATTTGGCATAGGCTCTAACATTTGCACAAACATCAATGAATGGATTAGGCCATAAGTAACCAACCCTGAGAATTTTATGGGCCTTCATTCTCTAGAAGTGATGTCCCCCACACAAACTGTCATGAAAGTCTGACATAATCCGTTGTGCTTCATGTGGGTATAAACATCTTAGAAGTACACCCAGGGGGTCTTTCCAATATAAATTTTTATCAACAAGTCATTATTTGATTGCTTTGAGCTTTAAAGATCTTTCCTTGTTCCTTTGCATGCCATCAGGGGGTTGCAATTCTTGTAGAAAATATATGACATCCATGTACCAAGGACATCCTGCTAATGCGGGGTCTGCCGAAGCATTTGTATCGTACAGTTCAACCTGCTAATTTTTTGAGAATTCATTGATGAAGATTACCCCCAAATATTTGCAATTATATTCATCCAGCAGTCTGGCTAAACCTTGACCTTTAAGCAATTTGGTGGTCTTTATCTCCAGGTCAAATTCGAGGATTTTGGCAATCCATCGACTCCTCCTTCCATCTATGTTTGGTTGAATGTGAATTTCCTTCACGACAGCTGAAGGGACATATGCAGTGATTTTTGACTATAGGACATAGACTCTAAAATCTTTGAGAGATTTAACCAAAGAATAGGCATGCTTCTCCATCATGTCGTATTTCACGTCAACATCTCTTAATGCCCTACTGAAAAAGGAGATGAGTTGCACCTTTAGAACCAATAATCTTTGTCATTCAATCCTAGGGAAAATATTCAATTTCATCCCTAGCAACGACGCTATAAATGTTATCATTGAAAGTCACCTCTGGATTGCTACAGAGGTAAGCTCAGTACCCATCAATTTATATATCATAGTGAATAATTTAAGGGTGGTCGAATGGATGCAGACTTAGGAAAATATTGCTTTAGCTCAGAAAACTAGGTTGGAGATGCATATATAAGTGAGGTATTGATCTAAATTAATCCAATAAGTTTGTATAGTGGTGAGTATGAAGAAGAAACATGAGAAAGGTATGAAGGTCTTCTTTGGACATTCGGTCTTCTAACAGCCTATGGAGGAAAATTCTTAGACACAAGATCCTCTTGGATCTGGAAACTTCGAGAAACTGAAAACTTTGAAATGATAGATATAGTCAAACCTACACTATAATACAGTCACAACACCCGACTAGATCATCCATGCCCAAGATTTCAAATTCAGAAGCAAAGAAATGAAAGGAGAAGTTGGCTTCCATTAAACAAGAAGTCTCAAATGCGTATACATAACCAAAGAACCAGAGTGTTCATTAAAAATTTACAATATGGGAGCCTTGCTCTACCATCGACCCTAAAAAAATATCAAAATTGAGTATATATACTCATAACTTCTAATGGCCCCCAGGGACACAAATGAACCATTGCATTCAAAGCTTTGTGTCTCCTCCGTTTTTTTTCACACTGCACTTGTCTTCCTCTATCAGATGAGAAATTAAAATAGTATGGGATTTGCAGGAAAACCCATTTACAGAGGAGTTATGGGTTGTCAGCTAGCTACCGCAACCATCCTTTCATGCTTCCCATTTATGTGATGAGACAAGGTTTCAACCACCATCCCCCACTTTCATTAACTGCCTTCATTGGGATCAGGATGAGCCCTGACATCTGTGAATTCTCTGGGCAGTGCCCATGACTTTGTTGAATTAATCTCGACGCCTCGAGCCCTACTTCTCTCCTTCTATAATCAATACAGGCACTTTAAGCCCTTTGGCGTGACTCTTTTCCATCAGCCTGACCTTGCATGTGACCTTGGGATGTGACCTAGAGCTTACACCCAACGACCCTTTTGAGACTTTTCCTTTCGAGAGTCTTTACTCCTCTTTTCTCTCAACATCGCGATACCCAAAATCACAAAACAGATTTTGAGATCAGCGGCTACGCTTGCTTTAAAATGAATGGCCATGATCCTTTCCCTGATAACATGAAATGCTAGCTAAGCGATGAGCGTTAGCCCCTCTTTCCAAACCTTATTCCCATGTGGTCAGATGCTGGGACCATGAGCTTGATTCTAGGGAGTTTCATGATTTCACATTTCGGGAGTCTTGTCGTGCTCCACTTTCGAAACACCGACTTGCGAAACCACAATATTACTTGATCTGGTGCCATGCGTCCCTTACATTTGGATGAATGAGATTGATCCATCGTATTTTCGGGTCTCGGGACTTTGGGCCATGGATGAAACTTTACGACAAGAACCTCGAACTCAGGATTCTCGCACTCGCTTGTCATCGATGACAACTGAACTTGCTCGTTCGCTAGATCTAATTCCATCTTAGACCGCTCCAAGTACTACGGCCTGTGACAAACGAATATTTGGACAACTGACAGGGACTTGGGAAAACATATGATTAGTTCCAGCAACCAGGGGGATGGGATCAAATAGAAAGGTGAACAAAAATAAATTTTGCAGACTAGAAGGGAGGGAAAACACAAGGACATGTCCAATAAAATAGAGAAAAATGGGGCAAGGACACAAACTTGGGTAAGTTGACACATGCCTACAGGCCTTGACAACTTTATGTGATAACAAACACTATGCCTACAACGTCTATAGTAAAGATGTAAGGACACTCACACTCACCCAATAGTGGTCCCAACCTGTTCGATAGATGGGGATCTTCTCCCTGCTGGATTGTCCTAACTTTGGGCACAACGAAATGGTTACCCTATGTGGCCACCTATTACTAACTTGAATGCATGGAATCTACCTCTGGCTGGGAGAGAAATACCCCTTTGATGAAGCTGCAATCTATTGCATGACGGGCCTACCCATATATAGTGAGGAGCTAGAGAAATGAAATACTGCTAAAGATGTCACCCAATAAGAAATCTATGGCACATATTCTAGTTATCGAGGAAGGTGGGGAATACTTATTTCAAAAATCAACACCAGACCAACTCACCTTACTACACAACTCATAACTTGAAAAACAATTCGCAATAGTACTAGAGAAGAATTCCCATATGGGGTCATCAAAGAACTTGAGTGGTGCATTGTTGGGATTCAAATGGCATGAACCTGGTATGTGATGAATGAGTTTATAGATGATTTCTTGGACGCCCAGAAATCAAGAAAGGAATTTCATTATAGTGGGATCCTATTGTTTCTTTCTATGGTAGTCTAGGAGTCCCCTTGACGGTTTGAATGACCCATCGACAATCGGCATATCTTCAAAGATCCTTACTTCCTACGACTCCAAAAACACAAGGATCCACGCATAAAAAATTCACACAACGAGCTATTCCAGGAGTGGTATAATCAACTCATCTAGACTATCACGTCACAAGAACGCATTCTCTGCACTCTTATTGACATGTATGATGGATAACTTATATTTGAATTTACTTTACTTAATGTTTCCATTTGTCCCAGTGATGAGTATGGAGCTGCAGTGGAACTCCTTCCCTTCCATATTTCTAAGGATGACATTCAACAAGGTGTGGTCAAATGGTTTGCACATATTCAACTACTCCATGTTGAATACACTACAACTCTAGAGACACACACTAAACACAACCAAGATCGCAAAAAGGATGAAGCAGTGTGAGGTATGACTTAATAGGCACCCTCCCATGATAGGGGTATGCATACCAAGGCATTCTAAAAAAGTCCCTAGGATCCCTTGCATACATATCCTCTAGTTCAACCAACACTACTAGGAGCTAAGTGATCGTGACCCAACTCCTCCATTCTAACTTCTACCCCATTTACTTATCCAGGACCTACTCATATGATGCCATAAATAACAACACTAATAGATTCACTATGATGCCAATTGTTGCTGCAACAATAATTTCATTCTGAGGATTTGCACAACATAAACCATATTTTCCAACAGTTAGGAGGTGTTATGCAAGTACCATTCCACACTTCATGTCCATTTCCTTCTAGACCCAATGTTAGTTCTCCTTATTTCATCCTTCGGGTGGATCCCCTTTCATTACTAACTATCAATTCCCATCATGGTGGGATTCCTTTGGATATGATCCCTACCCCTCTCATGCATGAATATGCCACTACATTACCCTTTGAATTAGGTGAGCACAATGAGAATATTGGGAAATCCCATGTCCAATTGCAACTACAACATCAATTCGATATTGCCATGTAGAATCAGATGTGTGACCAATATAAAAGAGAAAGGCGGGAACATCAAGTATTAAAAAAGAAATATGATGCCGATAAGGTGGCACACAAAGCTACTCAAGCTCAATATTCCAAGATCCACTCATCTTTCCACAACCTGTTGGGGAAGGTGGACAACTTATATTCCATGATTCCTACCACTTCTTTTCCAAACGCCGACACTCCCATAGGCCTTAAGATCTCCGCAGTAAATACTCTCCTACAACAACTCAAGTTGTAGCTCACTAAAAAGGGTCAAATGCCACTTCACATGGACTCACCTACTTCGCCTCACCCCACACCATTTCAGATACCTCAAGAAACTATCCACATCATCTAGTTATAGGTGAAATCTTTCTCCAAGTTGGTGGACTATGAATCAGCCTTATGGAATCACCTCTTAGCCCCTCCTGAATTATCTACCATTGCAAAATGAATCATCACAACAAAAATGGAGGTCACAAAATAGAAGTGAGACCTCACTTCCCTACCTCCTTAGGATCGGGTCCTTGCAGTGTAGGCTATCGCTACAAGAAAGAAATACATTACTACAAAAAAAGCAGAGCACCGACACCAAAACACATTCGATATGATTTCCATCGCGAACTATAAAAACTTGACTTTGTTCAACCAACTATTTGATGTATTGGCCATTGTTGGGCCCATGGTTGAACATATTAGAAACACAAATCTCACATCTACGACAGTCACAAATGATGTCACAGAAATGACTGTCCAACATACCCAGATGCTTCAAGGGAATTTTTTTGAGCCTGAGAGTCGGTTTCTGGAATTCATGCAAAACCTCAAGGGCAGGGTGTTGTCTATCACTGACATCATTCCATTAAGTAGCTAGCTCAAGCATAAGCCAAATAATAGTGGTGAGGGCCTGTTGCCACCCAATTTTTTGGGTTCAATTTTGTATGTGCATAGAAATGAAGTTTTGCATGCCCATTCCCTAGTTTTGTGTGCACCTAAGGAAATTCATGAAGAATTCCATATAATGCACATAGGACTAGGATTGTTTAACAACACGTCGATTATAAAGACTACCAAGTGCATGCCAATCCGTGTTTTTACAGTTGCACCAGAAAAAAAGAAAAAGAAAAAAGATGTCGGTCAAAATCAAGAAATGAATCATTGGGAAATATCGTGGAATGATTATTTCCCACAACATATGAAGACATCGGGTGGCTGGGAGATGATTTGACCAAGTATTTAAGATTTACCTTGATGTAGAGAGTCTACATGGAGTGTTGGAAGGAACCAGAAGTGTTCAAGGTAGTCGGATCAGACAAGCAAGTGGAGCAGAACAAAAAGAGACAACGCTCCCCAACAACAAAAGATATAAAAGAGAATTCTAAGCTAAGAAATGGAGTTATCTCGTGATATGACCAGTCAGAGAGGTTTTATTTAGCCTAGCTACCATTATCGAGATCACTATGATCTTGTTGTAATATTGTGATTTTCTTAATATATTCAAGTGTCTTTGTTCCATTTGAATCCTAAGAAGAGGTGTATGGCGCATTATGTTGTATTCCCATTTTCTTATATAGTAGTGATATGAATTTCTATGGTTGTCTTGAGTAGTTGTTTAGCACACTATATATCTATGTTGTAATGAAATAATTCCAATAATATTGATATGGAAGTTATGATATAATCTATGTCTATTATGAATGAGTTTAATATGTGTGTGTATTGTTTCAATTCTTATTCCTAAATATATTATCAGACCTGAGTTACATGGATTCCAATTGTAGTAATGTTTCATATGTTTAATCCTTCATCCCTATCACAAGACCTTCTAGTCTCTATGATCCTCTATGCATCTCAGGTGAGACCTTCCTTGGCCTTGGCTGAGGATTGATATGCCGATTCTTTGGGATTTTTGTTGGACAACTATGGATAAATCTTGGGTATAAAACTCCACAGCGTTAACAAGGATGGAACATGCAGAAGTGTGGACCGAAGGAGAATTCCCATCATAAAGTTCATACCATTATCATCTTGGCCTATAATAACATTACGACATTTAGGTAATTCTAATATTAATGATAATAATATTTATATACATCTTATACCATGTATGTTAGATTGAATGATATTCAATCCATGGATTATAAAAACATTTTATCTTTCACGCTTAATCGTGTAAGAGAAATTTTTCATTTCATCATTGGATATTTTTGTGATATTTATAAATCGACTTAACAACAACAACCATGCCTCTTGTACTTATCCTCTACTGCTCAATTCCTATACTTCTCCCAAAATTGTTATGAAAAATTGACCATATGATGCATGAAGAATTACACACATATACCACATGCAACCAACTTTTAATCCAACCACAACCCTTTGCAAAATAAGGTCCTATATGATATCCTTTGCAAAATTATGCATTGAACAATATTATCTCCTCTACAACATTATGAATTCCACAACATTATGCACTATGAATATTTGTCCATAGAATATTTTTTTGTAGCATGCAAATTTCTCACTTCCCATCCTTTTCCAAAAACAATTGAATCCATATTTCAACATGGATCAAACTTCATGCTAATAATGGAAAATTAAAATTTCCATACTATTATTCATTAATGCCAAGGGAAATGGTCAAGAAATTCATTATCATCATTGTTCTCCCTCAATTAACAATGGATCAAACCCCATGTTTATAATTTGGCCTTGCTTATGATTAATAGCATGGGTAATAACTAAACTATGATGTTCATCTGGATGATATAGGATATCTTACTTATAATCATCTATATAATAAATTGATAAAAGTTTACAAACATGCCTTGAAAATAGATAATCCATTCAAATTTGAACCCCTTTTCAGAAAGATATGTCAACCCATTATAAGTGGAATCATTTTATTAATTATATCATTATGGAATTCTACATGGGATTCCCTCGGAAAAGAAACAAAATGGTTTATTAAGTCATTAGATATGAAATGTTTTTCCAGAGATGTAAGGATAATGATGAGATTTTCATTAGCACCACAATTCCCAACCATTGATATTCTTATACAAGGACAATAATTCTACAAATATATTAAATTCTTTGATACCATGTTTAAATCCATGATATTCTTTAATATGCATAAATTTCAATTCATTTACAATTAATGCAAGTTCAGAAATTTCACCTCAACCTTTAGGTTTCCTAGATGTATTTTTTGTGAAATTCCATCCTTAAGGGTTGATTTGAAATAGTTATTTACAACATAAAACACTTCACTTCTCTTTAACCCAATTCATGGTACAACCAATAAAATAAATAACAATCAAGGCTACTTCAGTCCAACAAAGTTTCAACACTTATAGCACACTTCCCAAGGAAATTGCAGATTTGAAAACGATTTATTACAACATATTGTTACAAGAATTAATCCACTCTTTTTCGTTCTATATGTGTGATAAATCAGTTAACAAATTCTATTCAATGTTATGTCAAATCAACTTGCATAATCAACACTAGAATATATTCAATCACAAAGATAACATATGTTGAAATTGAAATAGGCAAGTGCAAAAAGTTTGGATAGCTATAATACTTCATATATACAGATAGATATAATTGCATACAAAAATATTAATACAAATTGGTACAATTCAATCTCTCCAAATCCTATCTAGGCCATCTAGTGCAATAGCAAAGCCAAACCACCAACTCCTCCTAGATAGGAATATTTCCCAGCTAAATCTAGTATCTTCACCAAAGATCCATTGTAAGCAAGTATAACACACTAGAAAGTCCTCCTTTTCACCTTCACTTGCATCACACAAGTGTACATGATAGTCTACTCCTATATTCTTCACATCAAGCACTCCAAGAAATATTAGGGTTTCCAAATGCCACAAAAATAAAGTCTTCTTCTCTCACAAGAACTACTAGAACAAGCGCTCCCTTTTCTCCTCTATGGTTTCTCCAAAACCCTAGATTCCTTGTATTCTAATGGAAAAAATACTAACCATAGTATTCCTTTGACTTCCCTTAAGAACCCTAACACTCAAGACAAAGAGAACAAATACAAATGCATAAGAGTACAAATAGACTAGTTTTCTCTTGCTCTCACATCTCTAACATAAGCATGTGGTTACAAGAATAAACAATAAAATATGATCAATAGACTCTCTCCTCCATTTATTTACATGAATGTACCTTATGCATGGAAATAATAACAAGTGGACCAATTCTACAATGGGTAACCTATATACATACTAGATAGGGCCACAAGTGAAGCACTCCAACTCTAGGTGACACATGTCAATATTTAAGGCATATAATCTAACAAGAAAGGGTCCAAGGCTCTCTATAATATGTGTCCAACCCTCATCCTCTAAAGTCCCTCCTAATATGTGTCCAACCCTCGTGAAATCAATCTCAGATGAGATCAAAGAAAAGTATGGCATTGGAAAGGGTAACAAAGGTATCAGGATCAACAAGATCAATGATCCTATGACACAATTTGCAACAAGATTCCTCGGTTTCAAATTAATGCGCAAGTGTCGAAAAGAAGAAGTTCCTGCAGGAGTAGTAGTAGCTATGGTGTAGTGCACAAAGGGGAGCTCGATGAGCTAGGCCCCTTATCTACTAAACTCATTCCTTGAAGACTGCAATGACATGCAATACTCGGTCTCTAAGTTCCACTATTCATGGTTACTCATCCTCATTGCACTTATGGGGTGGAAGGAACCCTGTAATGATCCCCCCGACCAACCTGAGGTCGGGCTACACCACTCCATAGCAACCACTCATGCTCTGACGCCAGTCGGTAACATTCCCAGCCATCAGGTCAGGCCATGCTACTCTAGGGAACACTTTCATTGCCATACTGCGGAACATACAATAACATACTCAGTAGTCAACTAAGCAATGCTACCTAAATTTACTCTTTAGACTACATGCAACTAAAACATATACATACAACACGCTCACAAAATATTTACATCTAAACATAAACAAACAATTACTTTACGTAACATATGACCTTTATATTAAAATAACAATAATTACCAATATGCATCATTTACAGGGAATTACCTATAAGCACATAAGCAATCATAGTCACATATATGATAAAATCGTAACATGGGCATGTAATAATAAAATAGCATATCCATATATCATACAATTGATACTTATCTTAGAAAAACTGTCACCAACTGTTACAGACCGTCCATGAGCCTCCCATCCATAGACTACACTATTCATAACTCTCAACAGTGAATCACCCCCGAGTTGGGACTGAACTCCACCTAGGGTAAATGGATTCCTATCCAGGCTAAGGCTCATGGAAAATAGGAAAGACCCTGTCTCAGGTGCTCACTCAACTAACAGCCTACATCCTCTCATTCCCCACATGCTTGTCCCACCCAAGGAAGTGTGCCCCTTCTATGCTCAACAGTCCCTCAACTGCCCCACTTCCCTTTTAGGGCTTCAGCAACAGGCCGGATCGGAAGTCTCAGAGCATTGTAGGTGTAGTTTATCACCTACGGAAATAAATTCCCAACAATTCTCTCACTCAGAGAGCTACTCACGGGCCTGACAACCTGCTTCTTCAATCCCACTCCAAGCTAACCAGGTACACCAACCAAAAAGGAGGATGGGAAAACATGATTCAGAAAGGTGAAATGGATGTCTCAAGGATAACAAAATGTATGAGTGAAATGGTCATGGATTCATTGATTGGATAACTGAGTGTGTTTTGGATTCACTGTGAACTCTTTATCCCCAAAAATGATGATCAGTCTTCTGGTCCCCCTCCTTTCCCGTTCGTGAGGTCTCCTTATGTGAAAAATCCACTGTGATCTAAGTTTCCCCACAATATGAATGCATGTCCCCAACTTGACACTTGTCATATCGGAAGTTACTTTTGTCCACTTGTCCCAAACTTTAGAACTTAGGATAAACTAATTAGCCATACTTTATGTTTTAGGAAACATTAATATAATATTCCCTTAACTTTTGGCCCTCCCTTTCCCTAACTGGTGAAGTTTAGTCCCCCATATCTTTTATTGTGGTCGGTCTACATGCAATGATGTATTTTATATTAATCATGAGTCATGTACAAAGTAGGTTCTCTAGCCTTTAACATCTAGGTGCACTGGCTTAATTCCAAGACATAAGCATTTCATCTTATAATACTAGATCGCGAGCCTATAATGCATATTATATACACAAAGGTTCGTTGACCTTAATATTGAGGCACTTAGTTACTGCATGTGGTATCCTTTGTCTTTCAGGTTGCGTGCACCTTAGTTACTGTGCGTGGTATTTAGAAACATGCACATTACATCCCTTTACTGCGCAGTATATGTGCGCACCATGCCATGAAAGGTGTATTACAAAAATGATGTCTAAACAACTCACTAGCTTAAATCTACTTGGATTATATTTACATTTGGGTTCGGCCAAGGGATATTAAAATCCCCTCCCCTTATTTATGCACTATCCTCAATGCATCATGTACCCATATACAACAAAATTCTCAAAATTCTTCAAAAAGATGCAGGTATTTTGCTCGAATTGCATCCTCATGCTCCCAAGTAGCGTCTTCAGGTCCGTACAAGGTCCATTGAACCTTTACAAGCCCTATGGCTCGATTCCAGAGTTGTTTGATTTTTCGATCCAGGATGCGCACTGGATGCACTTGGAAAGTGCCTTGTTGCTCCACCTGAATAACATTCCAATCAATAACATGATTAGCATCGAGTATATATTTCTTTATCAATGATACATGGAAGACATTATGAATAGACATAGATGCGGGCAATGCAATCATATAAGCAACTGGACCAATCCTCTCTACGATTTCAAATGGTCCACAAAATCTGGATGCTAACTTGGCACATCTTCCCAGCTTCAGGGAGCTCCTGTTAGCTTTCACTTTCAGGAAAACATGATCACCCACTTTGAACTCTCTTTGGATTCTATTTTTATCAGCACAACTTTTCTGTCTGTCTTGGGCAGCTTTCAAATTTTTCTTAATTTTTAACATTTGGTCCTCCATCTCCTTGAGCAATTCTGGTCTGACTACTATTCTATCAGCTGGATTATCCCAACTTACTGGAGTATTGCACCTTTTGTCGTAAGGTGCTTCAAATGGGCTCATCTTCACTGACGTCTGATACCCATTATTGTAAGCGAATTCTACCAAGTGTAGGTAGTTTTCCCATTTCGATGGTTTGTCCATCACATACATTCTCAACATATCTTCTATCACTCTATTCACCCTCTCTGTCTTTCCATCAGTATCAAGATGATAAGTTGTACTAAAGTTCAGATTCGTTCTGAATCCTTTGAACAATCTTTTCCGGAAATTTGAGGTGAATTTTGGGTCTATGTCAGACACAATCGTTTTATGAATTCCGTGCAATCGTGCCACTTCCTTCATGAAAATATCAGCAACATCTATTGCTTTGTGAGTAGTTTTTAGTGGAATAAAATGGGCATTTTTTGTAATCTTGTCCACCACTACCATAATCGAATCATGTAGCTTGCATGTTCTAGGCAATCCCGTAATAAAAACCATTTTCACCACTTCCCACTTCCATTCAGGAATGGGAAATGGTTGCAACAATCTTGTTGGGTGCCTATGCTCTATTTTAACTTTCTGGCATTCCATACACCTAGTGATGTATTCTGCAATTTCTCTCTTCATACCTTTCCAAAAGTATTGGCTCTTGATTGCTGCTACGGTTTTCTGATATCTAGGGTGCCCTGCATAAGGAGCATTATGCATCTCCTGCAAGATTATACATTTCAAGTCCTGGACATTTGGTACAAAAATTCTGTTCTTGTGCAACAGTATTCCATCTACTCCGAACTTATAAATATCCATCTGATGTGGTGTCTTACCTTGCTGAAGTTTTGCTATCAATTCTTTGTACTGCAGATCTATATTTACAGCCTCCAGAATTTTTCTTTTAACAACAGTCTGATACATGCTGATGGTTGTAGCACGTAGTTCATGCACCCTCCTGCTGAGTGCATCAACTACTTTATTTTATTTCCCTTTGATATCCTTTATATCAAAGTTATATTCGCTTAGAAATTCTAACCATCTTCTTTGTCTAGAATTTATATTTGGATGATCAAATAAATATTTCAAACCATTGTGGTATGTTCTTAACTCAAACCTTTTTCCCATGAGGTAGCGTCTCCATTTCCTCAGGGCATGCACTATGGCTGCCAACTCCAAATCATGAGTGGCATAGTTTCTTTCATGCTCCTTCAACTTCCTTGATTCATAACATATCACGAATCCATTTTGACAGAGGACTCCACCCATTCCTTCATTACAAGCATCTATGCATACAATGAAATATTCGTTTGGGTCTGCAGTCCTTTGTATTGGAGCACTTTTCAATAATTGTTTCAAATGTTGGAAACTCCTTTCACAGTCCGATGTCCACTGAAACTTCATACCCTTTATTTGTAAGGAAGTGATTGGGTGTGTTATCTTCGAGAATCCTCTAATGAATCTCATGTAGTAGCCTGCAAGGTGCATGAAATATATGACCTCTGTCACATTCTTTGGTGCTGACCATTCTCTAATGGCTTCTATCTTCTCAGGGTCCAATGTTATCCCATCTTTTGAGATGATATGCCCCAAATAATTAATTTGTTTCTGATAAAATGAGCACTTGCTCAATTTGGCATACAACTGATGTTCCCTTAATACTTGCAACACCATCCTCAAATGATGTTCATGCTCTTCCTCTGACTTGGAATATATAAGAATGTCATCTAAAAAGACAATGACAAACTTGTCCAAATACTCTCAGAAAACACCATTCATTAAGCACATGAAAATAGCTGGTGCATTTGACAATCCAAATGGTACCACTATGAAATCATAATGACCATACCTTGTCCTGAAGGTGGTCTTGCTAATATCTTCTTATTTAATTCTTACCTGATGGTATCTTGATTTGAGATCAATCTTTGAAAATATCCTTGCATCCTTCAATTGATCAAAGAGGTCATCAATCCTTGG
>ML862280.1:9567-20832 GCA_009831015.1 Picea engelmannii
TAGTTAGATATAATAAATGTAAGAGGACTTCTTAGAAGGTTCTACTTCTAGAAGATTCCTCCTCTAGAATGTTCTTAGGTGATGGTAGCACTATATAAAGGGGTTCAAGAAATGTAATGGGATATGAAGAGAAGTATTGTATTGTGAGATGAAGCTCAATAGGAGGATGCCCCCTCGAAGAGTCAAGTGAACAGGAGAGGATTCCTTCCATAATAGGATCCATTGTATGGTGTTTCCCTACCTCAAGGGTTTGGTAATAATAGAGTGTGGTTTATTCTATCTTGCTTTGTGGATTTATTGTGTATTCAATATTTGTGGTGATTATATTTGTAGATCTATTCAGGTTCTTAATAGGGTCTAAGGTATTCAAATCTACCTCAAGCATATGACCTCGCATCTCATCCTGTTTTCCAAAGAGTCCTTCCAAGGTGGTCCATATCTGATTTGGAGTCTTGCATGCGGAAACATGAAGCCATAAATCAGTGGAGATTAACTCAAGAAGTATTTTGGTGGCCTCATCCTTACGGTTCTCCCATCTAGTCTTATCAAACGCTAATGTAGGTTATGTTTTTGTCGTCATCGTCAAATTATACAGTCCTTTTCTTTTGAGTTGGAATGCGGCCTTCGGATTCCATTCAAAATAGTTGTACAGTGTGAGTATTATCACCAGAGTTGATTGAATAAGTTTCATCGTCTCCATCCCTGCGATTGATACTGAAAATATTCTGAAAACCTAGATCGTGGATTCTGAGATATGACTGGCGGTGCTATGGCATCTATAGATATGATAAAACTGCTATATCTCCTAAAATATGAAGTGGGTTTTGGATATCTTTGGTGAGAATGAGCATCCCTATGTTATACGTCTTTGGTAAAAATTTCAGCCAGACCTAGATCGTGAATTTCGAGATATGGTTATTTTACTACAGAAAACCAATTTTTTAAGGGTTATTGAATCGTCGCACCCTAGAGAAGGATAAAGTGTGACGATGTTGAATCGTCACACCCTAGTGAAGGACACAATGCGACGATTATGAAAAATTGAATTATCGCACCCCAGATGAATAACACAGTGCGACAACGTCGCACCTTGGCTGTGTATAGGCTGCGACGATGCCTGGAAAAAGAATTTTTCTTAAGTATGAGTGTGACCGTCGCACCCTTCGATAGGGATAGGCTACGAAAATTCCAATCGTCACGCCTTTCGATAGGGATAGGTCGCGACGATGGCGGAAACTAGGTTTACTCAAATCCTTTTTCGCTCTTATCTGGCTTATCTGGCTTGATCCAAGCAACTTGGCTCTGATACCATGTCAGTATTTCATGGAAACCTGCACAAGACCTAGCTAAAGCATACACAAACAAAGCTTATCAAGAAAATGAAGATATATACAATATGAAGAATGAGAATAAATGTGTATTATGATCTAATCAATGAGTGAGTGATCTTCATATAGAAAATGGCATCCTATAATTATGAATGCATGCATAATAATGATGGTATAAAATTAGAAAATCTAAAATAGAACTAGTCAGTTAACTCCCACTGAACTAGGGTTACTTCCATTGAACTAGGTATATTTTAGCTCTAGTATGCCAATAAATACCAATAGTATAAAGGTTATGATCATCAAATCCAAGAAAATAACTTACTCTAATTTTACCTATGACAATAATAATTTAGAGAAAGTTAATTCTTACAAGTATCTTGGAGTTGAGCTTCATCACAAGTTCAACTAGAACTATATTGTTGAGAAAATGATTAATGGAGGATCGAAAGTCTATTTTGATCTTGAAAACAACTATAAAGAAAAAAAAAATTGTTATGGGGAAAAAGGAAGTCCTCTTTGATACACGTGTTATTTTAGTTATGTTATATGGTTGTAAGTTTTGGGGTTGGAACATTCCTAGAGAAACTTGGAGGAATATTGAGCAAATCTTAAAGTAGTGTATAGTTTATAATCTTAAAATGAAGAGAAATACACCTTGTCCAATCCTTCTCTAAAGGTTGGGCTTCTAGCCATTGAGAGTAAGGCTATGATTAGGTACCCAATGTAGAAGCATAAGATAATTAACATGAAGGATATGAGGATTCCTAACATTGTTTTGAATTATAATAAAAGTTCCCTGAGACTTAAGAGAGGGTGGAATAAAGATGATGATTCTTTGCACAACCATTAGAGACCACTTTTCAAAATATCAATAGTATTAAAGTAATACCACAACTAAATTTAAAGAGAAATTGTGGTCCAATGAAGAAATAGAGAATAAGAAGAAGGTAATGTACTATAAATAGATCAATAAAATTCAAGCTAGAAGCTCAAAATTATCATTTTATTATAACTAGCTTAATGAAGAAAATTAACCTAGTTAAATTAAGAATGAGAGTCTCATGAGATTCATAGTGAAACTAGGTGTTCAAAAATAATGAAAACATCATGGAAAGAAAGAGCATGTAATATGTAATCTTTGTGATATTAAGAAAGTGGAAAATGAAAAGAACTATCTATTATAATGTCTTACTATATATTATAATGTCTTGCCTACGAGAATATTGTTGAAATAATGTAACTGCGAAGAGCATTCTTATTATTATTGGATTAAATCCCCATTGCAGATTAATCATGTCATTATTATTATTATTATTATTGGATTAATCCCCATTGTGGATTAATCATGTCGGTAATTGTATAAGGACCAAATCCCCTTTTGTGGATTGGTCATCGGACAATTACAAAGGGCAGAATAAGAAGTCAGCCCCAACAGTTATTATGGAAGACCTAGAATTAATTAAAGGTGGGTTTACCCACCCAGAGTGTGAGGTCGGCCCTGCCAGTTGTGACCTTTCACACATGCCAGTCTTGTATAAATAAGAGGCTAGCGCCTCACTTCAAACACACAACTCACTTGCTCATTCTCTTATGAGGCAAGTTGCAATTACCAGTTAGAGAGAGGAGAAGAAGAGTGGCGCATCTCTTGGGGAGGACTATCTGTATTGGTTTGAGTTATCTCTTGAACATTGTATAAGCTATTTATGATAAGGAAGTTTTTTCTGGGTTTTCTTCCCCTAGAGGGTTTCCCAGGATAAATGTTGTGTCTCTTGTGAATGTGTATTTCTCAGTGATCTTGTTCTTATGATGCTCTTATCTATTGAAATGCAAATAACTATAATAATGGCATAAACATTAACAACTATTAGGCCTCAATTCCACAATATTTGTAACAATATTGATATTCATAACTTGTTAACTCATGAAAACCAAAGAGAGTGAGTTATCTCTAATATTTTTTATCATAAAAAAAAATTAAGGCTAAAACAAATCAATTGCTTTTTAATTAATTTTGTTGAAATTCAATAAATCAAAGTTGGTTAATAATAATAATCATCATTGATTGCACTGGTCAATACTAACGATGGGCTACACTGTGAGTAGGTGCATGCGGAGCCCTTCCGACGTTTTGGTTCCTACAGCTAGGGTTTAACCCTGGCCGCCCCCTTTTTTTACAGTGGCCTCCCTATGTGTGCGGGAATTTTTGCAAGCTCAACAATGGAGGCTTCGTCATCCATCAGAGATCTTGGCCTTTCTCTTCCAGGTTTCGGTTCCGCCCTTCCTTGTGTTGGGCCGACGGGGTGTCCATTGAAGGGATCTCCCCCTGCTACGGATGTCTTCCAAGGAATCTCGTTCTGGGTCGTTGTCAAGCGAAATTTAAACCCCTCATCAAGCTTGGTGCATGAGGCTCCAACACCTACCATCTCTCTGAAGAAGGAAGCTATCTATAAAATAGCTCATCTTAGCTCCACAACACTCTTCTGTCGTTTCAATGGCCTCTGGCCTCGGCTTGTCGATCTTCATGATTGGATTTCAAGATCCTGGGTGCCAGATCTAAAAGGTGATGTCTTCATTCACCCTTATGATCGATTTTTTTTCATTTTTGAGTTTGATCTTAAAGAAGATAGAGATTTGATCTTCAGCTCTGGCCCCTGGTTCTGGGGTAGCTCTGGTTTATGCCTGAAACCTTGGACTCCTTTTTTTTATCCTTCAAAAGACTCATTGTCTTCAGCCCGTGTTTGGGTTCGGCTCCTAAACTTGCCCTTGCATCTTTGGGGCCTTTCTTCTCTTCGCTCCATCGGGAATCCTTTAGGTAGGTTCCATTACAGATGCCCTGAAACAAAAAAATACAGCATTTGCACGTATGTGAGGATCTGTGTAGAAATGGATTTCAGCAAAGGGTTTCTGGCCGAAATCAAACTGACGGGAGATAATTACTCGTGGATGCAAAAGATGGATTATGAAAAAATATCTTTACGACGACGAGCGTGTTTTTCCATGGGACATTTGGCAGCCCAATGTCCCAGGGGACCTCTGAAAGCCCGAAAACAAAGAAAATCAACTTGGTGGGTTGGATCCCACATTGATCATCAACTAATATCCAAGGATGTTTCTTCATCTGATGACACTCCTGTGGAAGGGATCAAGGAGGCTCAAGCTATCTGCGCTCCCTCCATTGGGGACTCTCCAAATCCAATCCGTGCTTTGGATGGCTCAAATTCTAGAATAGAGGAGCTCAATGGCACTTCAGAGATCACCAAACATCCCAAAAGGAAGCTAGAAACACCTCACAAAAGAGGCTTTGGATTCTCCAGATTCAGGCAAAGTTAGGTAGGATCTCCCCAACTTCATCCCTTGAGCAAGTTGGGAAGATGAGGTTATCAAAGCTGAAGCATTAGTGGTTCAAGTAAGGTAGATGAGAGTCTGGTTCAGGAAAAGAAAGAAGATCCACTTCAAGACAATCCAGAAATCATAGGCACCTCAATGCCAAATGGGTGGATAGAAGTTGGAAAGAAGAAGAAAACACATGCACCCTCTCAACCAATGGTCACACGAAGCGAAGCTCTCAAGTTAACTAAAAATACAAGCACTTTCCCAACAAGATAATTTAAGAATATAATATTAGATCTCACCAGTAGAATCAGTGAAAAACTCTTTGTAGTAAGCCTCTAATGAAAATTATGTAGTTGGTCTTCTATACCAACATCCTCTTTTGTACTTAGCGACCTCGGTCGCGCCTTTTATATATAATTTTTTTTTAGTTTTTGTTAAATAATAATAATCATCATCATCATCATTATCGAACAGTAAGACAGATGTAGTCACGAGATATGTTTTAAATAGTCAAGAAGGAAGCATTCTAAGGCAGTTTTGTAAGGATGGAACATGTATATTCTATGAATATAAGAAGTTTCTTTTCTATGGAAAAAAAAATAATAATCATTATCATTAAAAAACACTATAACATCTATGATAAAAAAAAAAAAACCACTAAATCTAAATCATATTTATTAAATAAATATACAATAAAATGTTAACATTTCACTTACAGAATTATTTTCATCACATTGAGAATAGCATGTATTTTTTTCCCAAAATCTTTAAATATGCTTGTTAATAATTATGTTATAGTGATTACTATTGTTTAAAACTAAGAATATATATATATGTATGTATACACCTCGCGGGAAACCCTCGAGTACTTCCCCACTTTGTGAATGGTAAACGGGGTAAACAATCAGCCCTGATTACAGGGCCTAACCCCAGGGGGAAACAAGAGATTCGAACCCGTGACCTCCTCCGTTGGGGATAGCTTCAAACCTGACTCAGAACCACTTGAGCTAACCCTTGGGGATTAAAACTAAGAATATATATACTTATATTTTCTTTAAAATATCAATTTTATATTTGAACATAGTTTAAATGAAAATTTAAAAATTATCATAATTTTAGTAAATCATAAATTAACTAAATTATTTTTTCCTAAATCATGAATTAGCTAAATTATTTATTATTTCTTGAATTATAAACACCTTAACCTCAATAATAATTAAAAAAAACCTTATAATTTAACACATTATGGGTATTTTTTAACACATTATGAGAAGTGGTGGTGGTGGTGGTGGTGGTGGTGATGATGATGATGATGATGATGATGATGATGATGACAACGATGAAAATGACGACGGCGACAACAATGACGTTGATGATGACGATCACGATCATGACGACGATGACGTAGATCATGATAATGATGATGATGATGATGATGATGACAACGATGATGATGATGATGATGATGATGATGACAACGATGATGATGGTGATCATCATCGTTGTCATCATCATCATCATCATCATCATGGTGATGATGATCATCATCATGATATTTTTTATGTTGATGATGATGTTGATCATGGTGATGATCATGATCATGATGAACATCCATTGAGACTGAATTAGTCTATCAAACCTTAATAAGGTAAGGAATCACTTGGAATTCTTTATAATTTTATTTATGTGTTAAAAAAAATTAAGATAAGTGTTCCAAGATCACCATAGTTTTGTTGATCACCGTAGTTTTGTTGATTTAAAAGGTAATGAAGGTTGGTAGTGTGACAAATCTTTTGAAATTGAGATATAATATGGATATATGCAAAACATTCTAAGAGAAAGTCATTTTCATCTTCAACCATCTTAGTGTCACATAGGTGACAAACTCTTTCGTCCCACGACATTTTGGGAATTGACCAACACCCAATTTCACTATGGAGCTCGCGAGAATTAGTTCTTATTTTAGCAATGTTTATTTTCTTCTTTACACTTGTCAAAACAAAGAGATAACTTGTCAAGGTATATCCCAAAACAGGTAGGGGATAAGGGAAAACCTTGTTTGACTCCAATATTGCAGTTAATTTCTTCTAAACAACCCTCAATGTTTCTAAACTTGGCAATAACATTATCATACAGCCTTATTGCAACAACCCTCAACTCGAAATGCACTTTTATCTCTTCCACCCTATCCCAAAGGTTTGTCATGTGTACTATGTCAAAAGCTTTCATAAAGTCAACGAAACAACACATGAGATTGGTTTTATTATTGTGGCACTCCTTTGAAATGATCCTAAGTGTAATAAGGTGGTCCACAGTTGAATGATATCTCATAAATTTGGCCTAGCCTTTTGCTCTTTTTTCCGTGGCTTTCTAGCCATAGTCTAATCTTATTTTCCAAAATAATTCCATACATCTTTACTAAAATGGGGTTAATCATAATGGTCCTATAATTAGAGGGAATGTTTTTATCCCCACTTTTAAAAATAGGTATAATGAGGCTTTGCGTCCATGGTTTAGGGAAGCCATGTTTAACTACTAAATTGAAGAGCTTGTGTATGTGAGGGATGAGGATAGACCCTCCGATTTTTAAAAAAATAGTTTGGTAGCCTTCAATGTCCTTAGCTTTCCCATTTGCAATTCGTTTAACCCCAAACTCTATGTCATCCATAGAAAAAAATTGATCCTCTATAGCAACGTTTGGAATCGTGTCCATGATGTTAGGGAATTCGTAAATACTTTTAAGGTAGGAATTCCGGTCCTTCAAGGGAATCTTATTGTTATATTTAGTTTTATGAACTAGAATTTGCCTCCAAAACTTCTTAGAATCAAGCTTAGATAGATGTAAAAGTTGTTCTTGCTTTCTATTTATATAGTGCATTTTTTCCCTTTTAATTAGGGATTTGTATATGTTTATCTTGTCAAGTTTTAAAGAGTCATTAGAAGCATCCCTAATGGATTTATTGGCAATTTTACATCCATTATCATATTAAAGGTTGGTTGTTCTATTATTCTTTTTGCATAACACGTTGGAAGAGAACTTGTTAATAGACGTGGAAAGGATTGTTCTAAAATTACAATAGAGGTCTTCAAATTTACAACTTAGTAGAAACCCTTCACCCTTCAAATGCTCTAATATACATGATCAACCCTAATGCAAATTTACCATAAAGAAGAAACCCTTCAACATTCAAATTCATCTAAAACCATGTGCTGAAACCCTAAAATCACTGCAGAAGTTTTAATAAAATCCGCTCATAGTTTTAATCAAATCCCCCTAGAGTATATGCGAACCTACCTATGCTAGAATCATTGCATAAGAAGTTTTGGTAAGATAGTCGCCGAGTTTTAATAGAATCGCTCCATAGAATACACGGTGACACTGCAGAGTATACACGATGAGTATATAGGGATCACTGTAGAGTATACTCTTTCGAAGCCTTAAAAGATTTCAATCTTGGATTGACTTTAAAGAGATTTGGGAAAAGAGCCCTAAAAATTTTCAAATTGAGTTTTTAATGGAATTTAGAACCTTTAAAAGATTTGGGCTACTTAAAACAATGAATGAATTAAAATTGATTATAAGTTATTTTTTTAATTTTAATTTAATAGTTAATTTTTTTTTAATTTAATAGTAAATTTTTTAATTTAATTCGTATTAATATATTTTGTTTACAATTTTTTTAAAATTTCATAAATCAATTTTAATCATGTAAACCATTATCATAATCATTAATTTAAAACACATTTTTTTCTCTTTTAATAAATTTATTTAAATTTAAATTTAATATATATTTAAAAAAGGATTTTTTATTTAGATTTTTTATATTAAATATTAAAATTTATATTTTTGTAACATTTTTTATTTTTTTAAGCAATGGACTAAATTTAAATTTAACAAAAAGGATTTACTATTTGGATTTTTTTATATTACACATTAAAATTTATATTTTTTGACATTTTTTTTTAAGCAATGGACCTTGAGCTTAATGGTTTGAAACGTCCATATGGCAAGACTCACGTGGCTTTGGAACATAATGTCTACTTTAAAAATTAGGGAGAGAGAAGGCCTCTATCCCATCGTTTTGTTGGGAGAAGGCAACAACCATGTTGGTGTTGGAGCTTTTGACCATGATTTGTGGTTTCGGAAACTTTATGGGAGGATATAGTTGTTAGTTATCCAATTGTAAAAGGTTTCATTGCTCTAGAGTTTGTTACCAAAACAGGGAAAACACAAATAGAGGGTTTGGATTTAAAGAGGTGATTTTTTTTATTTTTTATTTTTTTTAATGAAGCATGATTTCAAATAGCGTGTATATAAAATATTTATTACAAACATGATATGGATTATAGTGTCTAGTCCCTACTTGGAATATTTTGGTATTAGATTCTAGTTATCAATATTTTCTTTTGGGAAAGTTTATCATCTTGATTCTATAAAATAGATTTGACTATGTTCCCATATTTATGATAGGATCTATATGTATGTTTATTTAAGCAAAGTTTTTTTTTTTTTTTTACCAAAAGTGTGTTGTTGGAAAGCAAAAGATGAAGTTAGACATGACTTTTTAGTTAGACATGACTTTTTAAAGTTATGAAACATTGATTTGTAATGTAAATTTTGTTTTAATCATAAACATGTGATAGCCTCATGTTCGAAAAAAAAATTATAGAGTACCAAACGAAATAGTAGAATCCTTCTTTGTGAAGATGGATCAACGTTAGTGAAACCAAGCTGGACTTAAAAAAAAACCAACACTTGAAGTGTTGACAAATGCTATAGTATCATCTCCAAAAGATGTGACAAAGACATCAATTCAATCACAACTAAGTGATCAACTCCCCTCCCACTACGTTCATTATAGGAATTCTCTTTAAGGAAGGGGAAGAAAAAGAGGAGCTTGCAATATGAATTAGACTTTTCAAATCTAGGAAGGGATGCAAATCATGTGATTCCATGGAGTCCAACAAAACAATGATAAAAACAATTATGAATAATATCCCAATCAAGTGGTTGGTCAAACCAACATCAAGAAAAAGAAATGAAAAAGGTTAGAAATGTGATCTTTCTACAAAAGATTTTTAAATCAAAGAATATTTTTATCTAAGTTTTGCAAATTAATTAATCAAGATGGAATGTGAGTTTTCAAAAAATAACAAATTAATCATTAATCATTTAATTATAAACATATATTTAATATTCATTAATAATTAATTATTTAATTATAAACATATATTCAATGTGCATTGTGATGACAATGATGATGATTAATTATTTAATTATAAACATATATTCAATGTGCATTGTGATGACAATGATGATGATTAGTGCATATTGAGACAAACTTTCTCTATTGACCTATAAACTAATATTAGTCACTTTTTATTTATCAAGATGATTTTATAATCGAATAATTTGAAAATGAAATTTATTAATTTCCTTTAATTTTATGAGTTAACAAGTTATCGAGTTCATTTATATTACAAGTGTTTTGTAAATTAGATCTAATGTATTTTTATGTCACTCAATCCAAGAGAAATTTCATCCTCTACACTATTGGTCTCTTAGATTTCAAAATATTTTTTTGTGCCATGGTGTTTTAGGTCTTGTCCAAAGCAAAACTCTCTTTCACCATAGATAAAGATAATGAGAATTTGTTCTTATCCTTGCAATACTTATTTCCTTTCTTGAGCTAGCAACATTGGAAATATAACTTTGATCTTCTAACGAGTCTAGGGTTAATAAATTTTTTTAATAGTGATTCAACTTTCTTTTTATTTTCAATGTCCCTATAACTCCACATTTTCTTTTATAATAGTTATATTAACATCATTAACATCTTGGATAGCATCATCATCCACTGTCTCCATTAGTTTAATCGCATCTCTAAAATATGACTATACTTGTTGAGGTTTGGACTTACACTAAATTGCATAGCCACACTGTAGAGTTTCTCAGATACCTGCATAGAAGATCTAGCTAACAATGAAACATACACAACTTGCAAATGGTGTGAAGAGAAAAAAAAATGGAGGAAAGAATGAAAGAATTTATATTACTCAAAATGAGAAAAAGATACAAAACAAGTGATATACTATATATGACACAACTAACTCGGCATAGTAGCCAAGCCGATGTGCCTTAGGAGTGTTCTAGAGAGATGTGACACACATTGGAAGTCAATAGAGTCAACTACCACCTATACTAGTTAACTGACCATGTGGTCGTCAGTTAACTAGTCAAACTGGAGTGAAATGAGGAGGAGATCACTCACACATGTGGAATGTGCCTTACTAGTGATGATCCTAATGCAAGTGTGCATTATTGGTGATGATCTCGAGGTTAGCATTCTACACTTGGTGATAAAACCAATGTTGACATGCAACATTTCACTCAACTAGTCTAACTGGAGGGTATGTGGCACCCTTGTCTAGGGGATAATATTCTCAATGAGGGGAGAATATCTCAGAATAAGGGACCCTCAACATAGCCAAAATAAACTTAGGAAAAGAAAATAAAAAGAAAATCATAGGTGTGTGTAATATCTCCAACACCCCCCTTGAACACTACTAGGGAGTATACATAATGAATGGGTCCCAACAA
>ML862281.1:0-23628 GCA_009831015.1 Picea engelmannii
CCCGATCAAGGGTTAGATAAATCTAGGCAATGCATCCAATTCAAATCAAATATTAGATAGATCACACTAAATTCTCCTCATAATTAAATATTTTGACGGGTAGAAAATCCTAATGCTGTAGTGCTGAAAATGGGTTGGCTAATTGTTTCTAGAAATTTATGATCACATAAATCATCGTATTACTAGAAACAATAAGCAGTTATCTAATTTAATAAGATTACATAAAATCCATGAAACGTACCTGATAAGTTATTATTGGTTCTTCACTTTATGAACGTTAAAAAAATTAATCGGTATCGAAATAATAGTGAGCTTTGGAATTTCAAGAACAAGAAGAGATTTTTGGCTTTTGCTAATACATTATTAATTTTATTTTGGTCACATTTTTACTCACTTAAAAGTCTTGATGTATATCAAAAAAAACAAATTCCATCAACCTGATATTCTGTGCAGTGTGACTGATTTGAAGCACAGGAGAGAGCTGGGGAAATGTCCTTCGAAATTCATCAAAGAGTTGGAAGAATGTGCGTGCCTCTACAGTCTTATTCAACATCAAGGTTGGTTGAGTAACAAGTTTAGATCTGAAATCATGTAAGACTTTACCATAATTTATAATGCCCAGGTTCCATAAAACATGGAAATAAATACATGACAAAAACTAGAAATGGAAGGAAAAACCGAAAATCTATGGGCTAAATCATTCCCTAAGAAAATCCATGAAAATTGGTGGGAAAAATCGGTGCCATATGGCCTTGATTTGAGGATATGTATGCAAATTAATTCCAAAAACACCATGGTTTAGGGAATATGTGCGATTCACTCTTGAAAAAATGGATTCTAAAATATCCAAGGCGAATCTAAAATTTATCCATGAAATGCGGAGGGAGAATCCTCTTTGTATGGATTTTATTTCTATTTCATAAGGGGCTAATGATGTGCCATTTCTATTGTTTAATTTAATATTTAGACTAAAAAAATTAATTTTCTTAAAAACTACCTCAGTAAAAATTCGCCCCTTCAAAATTTTAAATCCCAAAATTTCGCCCATTTGCGAAATTTCGCCCCTAAAATCATCTATCTTCAAAACCTATCTAAATTATATAGAGAGATCCCTCTCTGAAGATGGTAGGGATAGATTCTAGTTTCGAAGTGATTGGATAAAGTTACCTCTCGTATATTTCTTCTTTCCTAACAACCTATGGGAATTTATAGAGCGTTACACCACCTTCTCATAATATTCCGGTAGGTTCGACATCGTTTTCTTTGTTCGGTGCATTTGGTAACAACGCTTTCTCATAGGCTACTTTCCCGACTGGGGGCAACCCCAGTTATGAACAACCTATTCATATGAAGGGTACTATTCCTACACAGGGGGCAAACCCAGGAACTTCTTCCGCATCAGGACCTTGGAATTCTTGGTAAGGATCAGTTCCCTCATCAGGAATGTCGATCTGGGGAAATTCTTTTCACAACCAATGGAACCCCAGACAAGGTGCTATTCCTATGCCCATGGGATCGACATGGGGAAAACCTTCCCAAATTCCTTCAAATGTAATGCACGCCCAACCATCTACGTCCTATTTTGGGAATCCTATGTCTCCTCACATGTAGAATCTGTACGTTGGTCATTGCCATGGTTTTTACTAGAACCCAGGCCAGCAAACAAACTTTTCCTGGAAGCTTGGTGCCAGTCAAATTCCAGGTCCCTTTTTCCATGGTTATCACCAACAACCCAAACTACCTTTCCTGGCAACCTTACATTTTCCAGATTTGCCAAGGTTGTTGAATGACCCTATCTGTCACGATCTGCATTGCCCCCCTATGTCTAAAAAGTTTCCTTCAGACATACCAAAGTTCGAAGCCAAGCCTAACGAATATCCAGGAGATCATGTGACCACCTTCCATCTCTGGTGCTCATCTAACTCGTTGAAAGACGACTCCATATAGTTTTGATTGTTTCAACGTACTCTCATTAGGAGTGCCGCAAAATGGTACATTGAGCTCAACCGCTCAAGATACTCTTCCTTCAATGAATTGGCAATGGCTTTCCTAAACCATTTCCAATTACCTGTGAGATATGACGCTAGCACAGAATTGCTAGCCAATTTCGCACAGAAAAAAGTGGACCATATCTCTGATCACATCCGAGAATGGAGACGATGAAAGAGTTTAATTAAGGTGCCATTCTCACCATCATTCCTACTCGAGTGGTTCCTTAAGTCTTTGGTCCCACATTTAGCCAAAGATGTCGCGACATCGGGAGTATTTTCCGAAGAAGATGCCATCATGAGAGATCAATAGCTTGAGCTAATCTACTCTCAGTACGGTTTATTATACGAGATCTTACCAGATGCGCCACACTCAATACTTTATAAAACCAGATAGAGAGTTGGACCACATGCCGATGGTATTGTTGGTTCAGCACAAACAAAGCCCGTTGAGAAACTGACGAAGCAATTGCAGCAATTGTCTATACAACACATAGCAGCCAGCCAAACTACTGTTTTGGTTGCTCCCCCTACCCAAATGTCAGATGTACACACAGTGCAATCGACAAATCCAAAGGCTACCTAGCAGCCTGAAGGAAAGAAAAAACAATGAAACAAGGGTAAGGAGGAGAAGAAACCCACTAATAATGTTGGAAAGGGAAACACTGAGAAACAGAAGGTAAGGTATCCGTGCAACCTGTACACAAAAGACCACCCGACCCACCAATTTCCTTGGATTGCAGAGGCCCAAAAGTTTGTGACATAGCAACAACCTGTCGTGTTAACCAATCCATTTCAACATGGGAAAAACCTAACACAAGCCTATACAAATGAGAAAGGGGGCACTCAAGGACCCTCTCCATCTTTGAACAATCCCGCATTCGTGAATGTGTATATGATGAAGGTTGATGCTTTTATATCAACTAGAGTGCATGACTACAGTAAACTAAGAACTTTTGAAAAGGGAAAAGAAGTTGAACTCCCATCTCTTCCTCTCCATATCAAGAAGACTTTGGGCGAAAAAATGACATGCATCCCAAAAGGCACGTTCAAGAAAGATTCTCACAACCCAAACGCAAGGGTCACCCAGAACTATTCTGTGGTGGAGGATTTGTCTCAAACCCCTTGTGCAATGTTCACTTTGGAGGTCCTCCAAAGCTTCCCTTCCTAGAGGAAAGGTTTGTTAGCTACTTTAGGATCTACCGAGACTTGTAATCTGGGTACAATCATGTTGGATACAACCGAATTAAAACCTCGCTTGCCTTACCACGTAGCATTTCAGATAATAGTGGCTCACCCCATGAAAAATTTTACTCATAATATTTTCTGCATGGTGGTTGATGAGGGTGCCTCGACATGCATTATGTCGTTGGCATGTTGGAAAGCCATTGGCCAACCTGTTTTGTCTCTGTCACCTACTCTTCTCACTGCTTTCAACGGTTGTTCATTCCGACCACATGGTATCATTCCCTCTTTCCCCATGTAGTTAGGAGGGAAGACTGTTTGAGTCAAGGTAGAAGTAGTCGACGCATCCCTCGACTACAATCTCTTGCTAGGAAGGAGTTGGACTTATTCCATGCAAGTAGTGGTTGCTACAGTTTTTCGGGTCTTGTTGTTTCCACACGAGGACCAGATTGTGACCATTGATCAATTGTCTTTCTCCGGACCTGACCCTTCACTGGGGGTATCCGTGGTCCTGATGATTGATAATCCCCAACCAGGCATAGTCAATGTAGGGGTTGGTTTCTGCCCATATTTGATGGGTACCTTCGATTACCCACCCCCTCAAGGCGATGTCAAGTTCATATCCGACCACCATAAGGTTGATATTTTCCAAGTTTCATCGTTTCACACGACTTACTTCAACGATCCTTGGATACTTCCTTCCCCATCGGCCATGATGGAAGGGATAGGGCACTTTGGCATGTCCATGCCCTTCTCCATAGTTGAAGTAGCGTACTCTTTAGTCCAGCAAGCTTCGACTGACACTGATCCAACTCCTGCACAAAAGTTAGATCTGATTCTAGAGCCTATTTGGGCTCAAGGATCTCTCGCTGACATCAATTCGTTAAACTTAGTCTTTCCCTCTGATGAAGCAATAATTGAAGCAATGACTAGTCCAAACAAACCCTAGGATGATCTCCATCACAGATCATACTTCCTCCCAGAGTTAAGCAGAATCGAAGCCGGAGATTTCACCTTAACTATGACTGGAGATAGGTCTTGTCCTATTAATCCCTTAGCTACACATGAGGTTTATGGCGAGGGTAATATGGAAACTATCGTTGAAACCATATTGATTAACATATCCAGAACCCCTAACGTCATAGAGAATTTTTTCGTCGGAGCTGACTGTTCCCCCAGAGAGTTTCAAATATACACAGATCTATTTAAAGAATTCCATGACATTTTTTTCTGGTCTTACGAGGAAATGCCAGGCATCAATCCAAAAATAGTCGAACATGAAATCACAACTTATCCATATGCCAAGCCTGTTCGGTAGAAGATTCGTCTAGTTAATCCCAGGAAAGCAGCAGCCATTAAGATTGAAGTTGAGAAATTGCTAAAATCCAGTTTTATCTATCCTATCCATTTGACCCAATGGGTGTCAAATACTGTGTCGGTCAATAAGAAATAGGGAACGATTTGTGTATGTACGAACTTTCGTGATTTGAACAAGGATTTTCCAAGAGAAATTTTTCCCACACCATTCATCAACTAGATAGTTGATGAATCTGCAGGTTGCGAGGCATTTTCTTTCATGAACGGTTTTCTAGGATATAATCAAATACAAATCAAACCCGAAGACCAACACAAAACAACATTCATTTGTCCATGGGGTACATTCATGTATCGTAAGATGCCTTTTGGTCTCAAAAATGTTGGAGTGACCTTTCAGCGGGCTATGTCTTTTTATTTCCATGATCTCAAGCATATAGTCGAGGCCTATTTAGATGATTTAGCATATTGATCTTGCAAGAGAACAGATCATCCTACACACCTCTGACTTATATTTGAGTGATGTCGCTACTTCTGGATTCACTCGAATCCAAACAAGTGAATATTTTGCGTAACATCGAGACGTTTTTTAGGCTTCATAGTGTCAACAATAGGGATCATGGTCGATCCTCTCAAGGTTGAGGCAATAGTTCAGTTGCCTCCCCCATGCACAATCCTTCAACTTCAGATTTTATAGGGAAAGGCAAATTTTTTAAGACGTTTCATTTCCAACTATGCCGAGATCACAAAGGAATGTATGCACTTGATGAAGAAAGGCGTTGCTTTTCATTGGGATGATGCCACTCAATGCTCTTTCGACGCGTTGAAACATTCCCTCACAACTTCCCCTCTGCTTTGGCCACCCAACTATAACAAAGATTTCTTATTATACCTGGATACCGAAGAGTCCACCATCAGCATGGTCTTAGTTTAGGAAGATGATTTGCTCTTAGAATATGTGATCTATTACCTGAGTCGAGGCCTGGTCGAATCGAAACTTAATTATTCTCATATCGAAAAACTTGCGTTGGTAGCAGTCCATGTTGTTCAACAGTTTCATCATTATGTTTTGTTTCACAAGACCACCATCATTGTCGTTGTGAATCCATTTCAATACATGTTGACACAATGGGTAATAGGTAGAAAGATCAGTAGATGGATAGTCATCCTCTAGGAATTTGACTTAGATTTCATTTCGGTGAAATCCAAAAATTCACTGGTCTTCGCAGAACTTATTTTGGAACTTCCGATTGAGTCAGGTGATGTTATGCTCGAAGAGTCACCTATCAGAGGAGATATGTTTTTTATCGCATCTTCGGATCCCTGGTACAAAGATATACTTATCTATCTCTGGACTTTAAATTTCCCCACCTCTTCTTCTCGTGATGACTGTCGTCGTATACGCCATCAGGCCAAGAATTATCTCATACTCAATGATACGTTGTATTGAAGAGGTATAGACTACATCCTGCATTGATGTCTCACTCACGAAGAAGCAGTTATCATTCTTAATGATTGCCATATCGGAGCATGTGGCGGTCATTTGTCTGGGTTGGAAACAACCCAAAATATTTTACGAGTAGGTTACTTTTGGCCGACACTAATCAAAGATTGTATCGAATCAGTCAAGAAGTGCCACCTGTGTTAGAACTTCTCTTGGAAGATGAGGGCACATCATGTTCCCATGTTTTCTATCATCACAGTTGGTCCCTTCACCAAGTGGGGGATTGATTACACTACATGCAACCCTCCTTCAGCAAGGGGGCACCATTACATCATTGTAGTCATAGACTACTTCACGAAGTGGGTCAAAGCTATGCCAATGTTTAAATATGATGGGGATACTGCGGCTCTCTTTTTATTCAACCAGATAATAATAAGGTTCGGCATCCCGAGAGAGATTGTCAGTGACCATGGAAGTCACTTTCACAACCAGATGATGACCAAATTAACATCAAAGCTTGGATTGCAGCAAGAACATTTGTCACCCTACTATCCCCAAGCAAATGGTCAGGTGGAAGCTGTAAATAAATCTCTTAAGACCATCCTACAACAAACAATCAACTCAGCTAAGTCAAATTGGCATTTGATGTTATACTCATAATTATGGGCTTACCAAACATCTGTTAAGACTGCAACCAGTTTCTCACCTTTTCAACTCGTTTATGGGCTGGAAGCATTCTTGCCTATTGAATGTCAGATCCCGTCCCTAAAATTGGCAGTAAAGTTATTGCCAAACACTTCTCCACTTGAAGAACGACTATTATACCTTGAGCAAATCAATGAGTAGCATTGTGATGTGGCCCTGGCCAATGAGGCTCACAAACATAAAGTCAAGTGTCATTATGATCATTCTATTCATCCTCGGGTTTTATCTGAAGGTGACCTTGTCCTAGTGTATGACAAAGATAAGGACCCCCTGGGGGCAGGAAATATTAAACCCATGTGGTTCAGACCTTTCATCATAAAAGAGGTTCTAAAAAAGGGCGCTTATCATCTGGTTGACTTTGAGGGAAATGCTTTGGCGGAGCCTAAAAATGGGCTCTACCTCAAGAAGTATTACTCATAGGTAGGTCACCTTGGGTAACTTTTTGTAACATATGTATAGTCTTTGTACTATTACTTTCTAGTTTCTTTTAGTATTATGGGTGTGTAGTTTTTGATGTTATCTTTTGTCACTATGGTAGATGTCAAGTGAATCAGAGGTGTTCATTGGGTATGCAGACGATGCTAGCCAACACACTCAGAGGCTTTCTTTCGCAACTTGGGTGATTTTTACACCTCGAGGCTAGTTATTATCTTCCAGAGGTACATGCTTAGGTGACACCACAAACAATGTCGCTGAGTACAGTGCAGTTATTGAGTTTCTTCGTGACGCCCTGTCATTTGGAATCTCTCATCTCTGGGTATATTTAGACGCTTAGCTAGTTGTGTCTCAGTTAAATAGAGTCTATCGTGTTCATGATTCGACTTTACACCAATGATTCCTTAGGGTATGTGTAACATATCCACTACCTAAAATAATAAATATTTTCGTTCTTCCCCAAGGAACAGAATCCCCGAAGTCCTACGGGGGTCTAGTGAGGGCTAGTTCTTCCCTGTTCACCACCCCTGTGATCGTGGGTTAGGACCACAGGCCAAACAAACCAGGTGCCTTTCACAACTCGTGAGTCGTGAATCAAAGGCCTTCCAATTCTCTTCACAAATCGTCGATACCTGAGATCAAGAAATGGGTATAGCTACCTTCTGTCAGTGTTCTCTATGCATGACTGTCGGCTAGGCTAAACTCTAGCTCCTCTCGCTACTCATGACTTCGTAAGTCCAAGTGTTGAGCTTTCGTGCCCTTCTCCCGCGAATCCCCAAGACACGAGGAGTCAACGGAGCATTGACTCCCTTCTCTAGGAAAGGCGGGTCCACCCGTCAATCACGCGGGTCCCCACCTTGAAGTGTTGCCATGTGTCCTCTCATGCTTGGCTCTCGGCACTTCGCTACTCACGACTTGGAGCGCCCAACCCTTGGGTTCTTACCTCATGAACCTCCGAGGTAGCGAGACCCTTGGATCTCTTCCACCCGTCCTCCTTGGATGGATGGTCCTGATTCTCTCGTGGCTTCACCACTCGCAACTTGGAGCATCCAAACCTTGGGCTCTTACCTCGCGAACCTCAGAGGTAGAGAGATACTTGGATCTATGCCACCTTTCCTCCTCGGATGGACGGTCCCGATTCTCTCGTGGCTTCACCACTCGTGACTTGGACCATCCAAACTTTGGGCTCTTACCTTACGAACCTCTGAGGTAACGAGATCCTTGGATCTCTGCCACCTGTCCTCCTCGGATGGATGGTCCCAATTCTCTCATGACTTCGCCACTCGTGACTTGGAGAATCCAAACTTTGGGCTCTTACCTTGCGAACCTCCAAGGTAGTGAGATCCTTGGATCTCTGCCACCTGTCCTCCTCGGATGGATGGTCCCGATTCTCTCGTGACTTCGCCACTCGTGACTTGGAGCATCTAAACTTTGGGCTCTTACCTTGCAAACCTCCGAGGTAGTGAGATCATTGGATCTCTGCCACCTGTCCTCGTCGGATGGACGGTCCCGATTCTCTTGTGACTTCGCCACTCGCGACTTGGAGCATCCAAACTTTGGGCTCTTACCTTGTGAACCTCCGAGGTAGCGATATCCTTGGATCTCTGCCACCTATCCTCCTCGGATGGACGGTTGAGGATCCTTTTGTCCCCATTCACGAGGCTTAACCCTCATCTATCTCCCTAAAGATCTAACAACTGTCAGGATTCCTAGTTCAGATCTGACGAGTCAGATTGGTCCCGATGCCGCGCCCTTTTCTTCTACTCTTTGGACATAGAAAAATCAACGGTCCAGATGTTCGCATGGAGTCTAGGGGTCCATGATTCAGATTTCCTCTCTATCCTCGAAGATAGAGGAAAAAAAGGGGTTAAGGCAACTAACGCCCTCATTTGTTCCTTCAATTCAATGGTCGTGAATGACCGCAGGTTCCCCGAAAGGATCTCATCCGTTGATCAATCCTTATCCTTACGCTACTACTTCGGGGTTTTGAAGAGGGTCATTCCTCTTCATACAGAGGTTTCTAAGGCTTTCACATCCAAGTCCTTTTTCCCAGTTCTTGGTAAGCCTTTCTAAGAAGGAAATCTCTGTGAAGAGATCAAACCCAAGGCATTCCTGGATACAGATAAGGGAAACAGATTCCCAAGAACAGACTGGATACCTGACTTAGTTCGACCTGGGTATTAGATTCATGTTTATCGACGTAAGCCGTGCATGGCTTCCTCTATTACAAGCATATGTCCTTTAATTATCATCAAAACATTCACAGACATTTTTACACTAAAATCATTCACAATCTTACAGTGCCGTGAGTATATTTACATATATATATATATATATATATATATATATATATATATATATATCAGTGTATGAATTTCAAGATGCAATACATAAAATACTTATCAGAAATAACACCAGAAGTGGGTGCAACTACTGAGAGGGGTTCTCGTTTCCACCCAACCATAGGCTCAGTGACTCCCAATGGATTTACCACTAGCCACCCCCAAGCTGAGACCACGATGCTCTGAGAATGCATATCTCTGTTTTCCAGTGACCAGGAGCGAAGGTTGCAATCCTTCCTCTCTGCTATCACTCACTCTGTGTAACGCTAGATTTCCCCTCGTGTCTTCCCCCCTCAATCGTTTCTGCCATACGCCTTATCCTCTCGCGAGGTTGTGTGTGGCACGATTACCCTCACGCTGATCAGGCCTGACGGCTCTACGGATGGGCGGTTCACCATCCCATCCCTCATCAAGCCATCTACCTACCAGCCTGCGAGGCATTGAATTTCAGGGCCAGCGATCCACTTTTGGTTCCCCGGGCTAGTGGAGTCCAAATACGGTATTTAATTCTCGGTGGAAGTTAACGCTACCTTTTCAGGTTCCCTCCACCGCCATCATGGTCTCTTTTCTGCACATCCCCTCATCAGCAGTCCTTCAATAGTTTCAGAATGTTATTCACATTCATTGACCTCTTCTCAAGGTCCATTTACATCACATATTCTCATTTATTAGTTTTCCATAGTTCTTGGCTAGTCTAGTTACATTTACAAACTAGGGGAAACAGGGTGTTACAATATGTCTCTTAGAACAAAGCTTTGATTATATTACATATTTTCATGTTCTTAGGATATTAAACCAAGTTATAGATACTCTCGCTAATCAAATTTTAGACTGGCATCTCACACACATATAAAAATACATACACATAAACATATAAATACATTTTTAAAGGCAAATATGATCCATAAGACACAAAAAGACATAAAAATCCATATATAATATCGTAATCATCAGATTACATAGGTGGATGCAAGCACCTCAAAAATATGACCAGTAATGAGTCATGGGGCTTATGCCCTCAAAAAATATATACAAGTAGTGCTCTCGGCATGTGAAAAGTATAGACTAACTAAGGTTAGGGCCTGTGGGCACTGTTGTAATGATCAACAACATTTTCCAATTGTCGAAATAGTCAGACCCACATCCGTGGTGCCCCCACTACATGAGGCTACATAGATGGTTGTAGATCCTCAATCTCTTCCATAGGGACTATGCAGGTGAGCAAGGTAAAGTTTCGCTCAACTCATCTCAAAACCCTCTCAGCCTCACCGACTGGAAGCTCTCCTACTGTTGCTAGCCCCCGTGCAGCGATAGGTGCGCCCCCTAGCCGAGGATGATGCTTGTTCCTCTCATAATTCGTAGGTCGGTCCCACATTGCACATAATAGACACATATTTGTCAAATAATCTGGTATAAACAAAATAATATATATAAAAAAAACATAAAAATTNTACATATGTTTCACAAAAAAAAAAAAAAAAACAATGCAAACTTACCCATCTCTCCTCGCTCCTCGCCAGGAGGTACCAATATCTTAGGATCTCTCAAGAAATCAATCCCATCATAAGGGTAATCCTCTATGACTGGGATCTGTCGCGACAACTAAGAAAAGAATTTGTCGTCAAAGGACTCATTGGTCCTTCCACCACCCTGTCATGGCAGTAACACTGCCCATCTACAAACCGCAGGAAGAGAGGCCTAATGTCCTTGTACCACCACTCGAGGACTAAAACTAGGAACACTTTCAAAGAAGAAAGAGTAGAGAATTGTTCTGAACCTGAAGTTCCTCTCCATCCGCAACCGACAATCTGTCAGTTGCCTCTTCATACAATCCATCAGTGTAGTGCTCCAGTCAAATATCTGTGAATTTAAGCACTGGATTGCGAAATTCATCTGTGCACGGGACACCTGATGTAGAGCTGCAGAACTAGTCATCCACACAATAAGAAACATAATCTCCTATAGTGATAAATTAGTGATCTTTCTTATTGGCACCTGAGAGCTCTATCGGTCTGTACTAGACTCACAATAAAGTCCTATCAATTCTGATATGTTATGAGGCCCCGAAGGAAATGTCTGGAAATTGGCTGGTTCCCCTCTCCTGGAGAGGCCAGTCAAAAAATATATGTCCTCTGTAGTAGGCACCAGTGACTGCCCCTCTAACATAAAGGTCTCTACGTCAGTATGCCAATAATCAACCAAGGCATTCAGTAGCCTAGTTTGTGCTCGCATAAAACAACATAGGAAGAACTTGAGAAACCCACATTGCATTAAGGAAGCAACAACATTGGGGTCTTCCCTGACCAGTTGACTAATATCCTCATGCTCTCTTTCCCTCCAGTGAACATACATCCTGCAAAAACCAAGTTCAAGAGGGTTAACCCTTGCTTTTTAAAAACTTTTCCCATTAAATAAAGGGTCCACACAGGCTGTAATGATGACAGTCGCGTGTACATGCGTGCAGTTTTTCCTCTACCCAAGTGTACACGTGGCCTGTCATAAGACAGCCTGTGTGGACCTAGGGCCGACCTTTTGAGGGTCGACGCCTCCCCAAAACTTGAAACTAAAAGCATAAATGAAGATTTAAATTGCAAGAGGAGAGAGTTTATACTTACTTGGTCCAAGCAGATGGTTATTTCATCCACCAAAGCTCCCAGAATCAATTCTTTTCACAAAGACGCAGTTTTGTCTTTTAGTCAATTTCTGAATTAACAATGGTGATAACGAGTTGCCAGCTTCTATTTATAGAGTTTTTTTGGCCCTTTTTTGTCAATTTTCGAACCCTTTTGTCATTTTTTCTAAACTGCTAATCATTTAAAATGGTTCGAGAGTTTTCTTTGGATGATGAAGGGAGGTATTCCTTTGGGTATTTGGATTTTTTTTTGAGATTTGGGCGTTTGGACAGTCCTTTGGTAAAAAGTCATTTTTCCCAGCTCGTTGCATTTAAGTCAGGATTCCACCCCCACTTTCTACATCTCATTGTCTTTTCCGCATTGTCATAGGATCGATCCCACTGATTTGTGACACAAAACCCTCATTACTACTTTAGAAGTGTCGTAATTTGGTGGTAGAGCCTACCATAACATGGATACCCTAGGTAGATCCTGGTTGCATGACGGTGTCCATGCTGCCACTAACGACCATAGGGTCGGGAGTCCTCCATAGTTTTTCCTTATTACGAGTTTGAGCCTCATTTGCATCATTCCTTTTCACTCTTGACCTCACCCTCAGGACTTCCACAAAACATGACGGGTCTTCTTTTAAGCCCTTTTCAAACCCTCTAAACATGAAAAGGTTGTTGAGTGATCTTTTGGCCTTTCACACTCATTAAAATGAAATTTGAATTCACATCTATCTGGTGGTAATTTACCCCTTTTTCAGTCCAGACGGTCAACTGTACAAACAAAGGTATACTCTAAGGAACTTCAGCTCTCTAGAAGAGTACCCTCAGGTATCATTTTAACCTTTTTTCAGGCCTAAGGGACTAAATGTATGAAAAAGGAACCCCCACAAAGTCCATATTTAAGCTCTTTTCAGACTCCCTAAAATTGAAAAGATCGTCGAGTGACCTTATTCTTTCACACCTGTTAAAATGGTCCAGAAGAACATCCTTGACGGAGTCCATAGTTAAGATTTTTTTTAGACTCCTTAAAAATGAAAAAATGGCCAAGTGATCTTGTCTTTATCACACTCGTTAAAATGGTTTTGAATACATGTATTTTCGGTTCTAATTTACCTCTTTTTCAAACCGACTAGACTACTTTCGAAAAAGGTACCCCAGTGGAGTCTCCTTTTACATTTTTCAGACTCTCTAAATATGAAAAACCATCGGGCTTACCTTCTCTGGGCTCATTAAACTTACATTGAAGGATGTTACCATTGTGTGTTTTGTTAACCGCATTTTCATACCTGCGTCTTTGGTTTGATGTCGGCTCCATGTTGCTCTCAACTGAACCATATGAAGCATGCCTTATATGCAAGCCCTGTAGCACTTTGCCTCTGCATCTTGACATCTTTGGTCCTAGGAGGGATTTTTTTCGAGTGTCCTTTCTTTGAACATTAGTCTTGTCCTTGCGCCTTGAACTTGTATGTTTGTGACACTCATTCCTCCTTTGTAACGTAACATTATTTTATTCTTTTTCCAAAATTATTGAAAAGGACAAAAAATAATCAAATATACCCCAAAAAGAAGAACAGAAAAGTATTTTCTTTGTATTGGCAGCATAATGAGTTGCGCTTGGATAAAGCACATCTGTCAGTTTTTTCGTCAAACTCTGGGATTTAATATGACCTTAGAAATATGTTCTTGCTACATAGAGTTGTGTCCTCCTCTGTTTGGTTATTCTTCCAAACATATGGAAAGTTTGTGTTGCCTCCTGCCTCGTAAACTTATGTTAATGCCATGCTTCCCGAGTCTCATCATTTTTCATGCTATTATCCAAGGGAATTTTTTACCAAGCCTGAGTTGGCCCCTCTGCAGTTTGTCTCTTGCCCTCATGCCCAACCATCCTGAAATTCCAATCAAGTCTTTGTTCAAAATCAATGAAGCCTTCAGTTTGATAATCAAGATTCTCTAGTCCATAACCGACGAGTCGTTGAAGACCTCTAGGTAGTGAATTCATACACTCATATTACACTCTAACCCAAGTTTTGAAGATTTTGAAGTTTTTTCTCGAGCTCTGAAGACTTCATCTCCAGCCATCAGGCCTTATCAGCTTCTAGAAGATGGATACTCTACATGTATATCTTTTTGATTTTGAGATGTAGCTCCACTGTGTATTGCTCGTGGCTACACTTTATATAGTTATATGACATGGATCTACAGTGTATTTGATTGGTATCCATGATTTTATTTCATCCCAAGCATGGGTATGCCCGCCTCGGTGAGACAATTATTATTTTGCAAAAGGAACCTCCTGATTTCTGGTCCCTAGGCTCACTTGTTTGGAATGTTGGTGAAGAATGTTAATGTATTTCGGCCATCAGACGCTTTTCTAACCTCACACATTAGGGGGCATCTGTTATAACCCTAATTTTCACCAGACATGCTTACCTGGCATCGGGCCATCTCAGATTCCTTCTTTGCCAAAACACTGTTGAACAACTCTTCTTAAAAACCCCTTTTATAAAGGCCCACGCGCCCTACCCCATTACTGCATGTGTGTACATGCTAGCTAACCCAATACAATCCGTGTGTACCTACAAAAGCACGAAAAAAGGAAAGTTGCTGATGGAACACATAGCTTTGGGTAAGTTAACTAAACCTTTCGGCCATGAATGGTCAGTCACTCAACCAAATACCTATCTTCTTCTAGCCTATAAAAGAAGGGTTAGGGGTCCCATTTTAAAGGAGGAGAATCATAGTAAAGAAACTATACCCGATTGAGCATTCCATTTGTCCCAACCTTTATCCATCCTTGTGCAAACATAAGTATAGAGAAAAGCAGTTGGAAGACAGTGGAATAAGAGCCCAGGACCAGGATCGAGGAGCAGTAGAAGACTTTATCATTGTAAGGTATCATTGTGAAGTTAATAAAATATTTTCTTTTCCCGATCCGCCATATGAGATTGTCATTATTGGAATGATGATTGTAGGATTGATTAAATATCTAACTCGTTAGTTCATAGATCAAATGCATGTGGAGTTCTTTGTTTGTCTTTAGTGAATGTAGGTCAGCATTGGGAGGAGAGTTGCAGTCAAAGAACGACCAAGCACGAAAAGGGATCGAAATCAAACATGAAAAATAAGGTACGTCAACTTAATATCTTGAGCCTTGTATTTACATATGAGTAATGGGGGTTTAGGCATGGGATGATGGTAAAAAGTAAGAATATTTAGGTCATTTCTGCATGCATGATAAAACCCTTAGTGCTATTCCGTAGGACGGATTTCCCACCCACAACACCGAGAAGTTGTATGTTATCTTGAGCGTCATCCGTGATGATATTTTGTGGAAGCTATGGGCTTCATATTTTGAGATTTTGATCTTTGGACATAAAAATTTTGTAAAAAAATTTGATCGTTATATACGTATATACGGCTTCTACCAGCTTATTTTGTGTTGTATAATACATGTGATGTGTGATTGGTTCATAAATGTCCCAAATGTCTGTCTAACACATAATTAGCTAAGGCATCAGTCAATGTATTTACACATCTAGGAATGTGGTTATATTCGATATAATCAAAATAACATTTCAAGAGACAAATTCATAAATATACCCATAATAAAGTAGGACTTCAGATATCATAGACATTACTTAAATGTAGTACTACTAGCTTCGAATCGAGTCATATAACCAGGTGGCGGATATCAAGTGAAATAGAATCAATCAACAATTCAATGACGGCTCTATATTTTGCGATATTATTGGTCGCACGACTGAGGCACACACCTCGTAGACTGATAATTTTGTTTGTAGGTGCGTAAATTCCCCATGCAATAGAAGCAAGGTTCTGAATACTATGACTAGTGCCATCGGCGAAGCCAATGTGGGGTAGAGAATACTCTGACATCTGGAAACCAAGCACAACACAAGATAAGTGGTCGAGGGCAGAGACCGAATAACGAAAAAGCATACTAAAGTAACACACAAAAAGTATGATACAATAAAATACAAGCACTCATGCACAAGTGATCTTAAGCATAGTACTTCTTTAAGTACAACCCATTTCCGGGTTCACTCAAATGGATACCATCGTAGTCCACCAACGTGTAAGCTCCTTTCTCCAAAACTCATTTGACGATATAAGGACCTTGCCACATAGCCTCAAATTTTTCGGCTCCTAGCATATCCTGATCTTGTTCATAAAGGAGAAACAGATCACCTTCGGAGAAAACACGTGGCTTGACATGTTTGTCGTATTGGGCTTTTCCGCATTTATTCTAGGCTTCTATAACTAGGGTGGCATCATGACGGGTTTCGTCTAGTTGCATGAGATACAACAGATTCTCTTCTTCGACATAAATGTTTGGGAGAAGTTTGACAGCTAGTTTTAGAGAAGGTATCTCATATTCAATCGGCAAGATGGCTTCTAGGCCATAAACTAACTGGAAAGGTGTAACCCCGATAGAATACTTAATGGATGTCCGATAAGACAACAATGTTGAAAAAAACATCGTGTGCCAACTCGTTTTGTGAATCCCTATCATTTGTTGAAGCATGGTAATGATAACTTTGTTTATTGCTTCAACTTGGTCATTGGCCTGTGGGTAATAGGGTGTTGAGTTTTCATGGAAAAGACCCAATGTTTCGGTGAGTTCAGACAACATGAAGTTTCTAAAGTGGATACCGTGATCAGTAACGATAGCTTGAGGAACATCAAACTGAGCAATGATGTGATTGAATATGAATAATGCTACAGTCTTTCTGGTATTGTCGAATGTTGGCATCGCCTTTTCCCATTTCGTAAAATAATCTATGACTACAATAATGTATCCATGCCCCCTAGCCGAGTGAGGGTGACATGTCATAAAATCGATACGCTATTTCATAAAAGGACCAACAAAGACCACAGGGTGTAGAGGAGTAGGGTGTGATTGTATTTTGTTGTTGTAGGTTTGGCAAGCGTGGCATTTTTGGACAGCAATTATACAATCGTTGAATAAAAAAGGCCAAAAATACCCCTCTCGTAATATATTCTAGGCAATGGCATACCCAGACATGTGACCACCACATGCTCCAGAATGGCAGTCATTCAGGGATTTCTCAACTTCGTCAAACATGAGGCAGCGTCGAAAAATAGAGTCAATCCCATGGCGATAAAGAGTATCACCGAGGATAATATACTAATGGGCTTGATAGCATATTCGACGGTGGTCAGTTATAGACAAATTGGGTTGAAAAGTCTGAGTCTAGAGATATATGATGATATCCCCATACCAAAGGTCATTAGAATTGATTAGAAAAAGGGATTCATTGGGTAAGGAATCCTCTGCTACATTTTTCGTCTCAGAACAGGGAAGGTCGCATATCAATTCAGCAAACACCAAGGATTTCTTGGACTTAGCGCGTTCGATTTCTAAGTCAAACTCCCGGAGTATTACGATCTGTTTGGAGTATTTTCCCCCTAGTAATTGGCGTGTAAGAATGTGTTGCATAGGGTTGCAGTTGGAAATCGCAGTAGTCTTGCGTAAAAAGGATATAGTACCAGAAACGTTGAACATCTTGGACAGCAGCCAAGGCTAGTTTTTCAACATGTAAATACTTGGTTTCAATAGTCGTGAGACTCTGACTCAAATAATAAATGACATGTTCATCATGAGAATCATCCTCCTGGACTAGAACCATAGCAATGGTAGAGTCTGAGGCTGTGAGATACATGAAATAATCTCAATTGTAATCGGGTGGGAAAAGTAGTGGGGTACGGGTTAAGGTCAGTTTTAAAGCGTCGAAAGATTTGTTGGCAGTGGTATCCCATACAAATTCATAACCTTTCTTGATCAGTCGAGTAAAACCAAGAGTTAACTCAACATAGTTTGGGATGAAACGACGTAGAAAGTTTTCCTTCCCTTGCAAACTTTGTAGTTGGTGAAGTGAGGAAGGAGGAGGGAGATTGAGAATTACTTCGACCTTCAAAGGATCTACCTTGATCCCTTGACGTGAAACAATAAAGCCTAGAATTCAGCCGGATTCTACACAAAAAACACATTTGTGGGGACTCAAGCATATATGGTAAAGCCAATAGCGAAGGAAAATGGCGCAGAGGTGTGTTGGATGATCTACACAGCACATGGAATGAGTTGGTAAGTCATCGACATATGGTTGCACAATGTGCTTTATATCATGAAAGGCATAAGAAATAACACATTGAAAAGTTGCATCGGCATTCTTTAAACCAAATGGAAGTTTTTGGTAGGCGAAAGTGCCTTAAGGACAAATAAAAGAGGTCTTGTGTTGGTCTGCAGGTACGATATTGATTTGATTATATCTGGATAAACCATCCATCAAAGAGAAGATTTCATTTCCAACATAATCATCGACGATCTGGTCAATGAAGGGGATAGGAAAATTGTCTCTAGGACAATCTTTATTAATGTCTCTATAATCAACGGACACGTGGATCGTACCTTGTTTCTTGTTAACCAGAACAAGATTGGAAACCCAGTTAGTTAGAGACACAGGGTAAATAAAGCCAGCTTTGAGAAGTTTCTCAACTTTAAGCTTGATAGCGGTTGCTTGACATGGGTGGACCGGACGAAGTCGTTGCCGAACGGGTTTAGTGCCCGGGTATGTCTTAATCTCGTGTACAACAATGTCAGGGTCAATACCCGACATTTCTTCATAGCTCCATAACATCACAAAATTCTTGGAAAAGAGACTTGTAGGTGACAACTTTGTCATGGGAACACGAAGCTTCGATATGCACATTTTTGAAAACTCTAGGTTTTATGGATATGTAGAGGGGGATGGTGGGTGAGATATTACCTAAGTTCCCTTCGTAGAACATATCATGTGTAGACTTGGGAATGGTATAAATGACAACAATGGTCAACGAGGTTGAGATTCATTGGTAACAATCAACGGTGTGTTGTTCCAGGAAGAAAATGGAATGGTGATGTCCATCATCCCAAGGGGTATCTTCCATGGACATAATAGACATAATCATCTCATTCGTAGGAAAAATGATGGAGAATGGATTCGGAGATAAATCACCAAGAGAGGGGGTAGAAGGGTTTGTTGATTGAATGGCTTGATAAGAGGATTTGACCGAACTCAAAGGAATTTGGTCGCCATAATGAAGATGATCGTCGGGGTTGGGTATTATGCACGGGTCATAAGATGCGGGGGTATCTCTAACAGAGGTGGAAATTATATTGATTGAGGCGACGAACGGATGTGGAACATCGGCCGATGGAATGGGAAAAGTACCCATCAAAGAGGAATATTTAAGAAGACCGACACCGACATTCTCATATCCAGGGGGTGTTTTTGCATGAAAAGTATGTTGTCGATACGTGCATCAGAGTGAAAGAAGGATAATTGGTCCACCGTAATTACTTTTCCTTGATGTGGGAAATGTACGACACAAAAAAGAGTGGACACAACTGCACGCATGGAATTGATCCAGCTATGACCAAGTAGAAGGTTGTAATCGAGAGGAGCGTCAAAGACCTCCACTTCAATGCTGATTGTTTTTCCTTCTAACGTAATAGGAAATGAAAGGAGGACACCGTAAGGCTTAAAACCAGATCCATTAAAGGCTTTGAGTGTATTGTGGGATTCAGTTAAAGGAGGAGAGTCGATGGCTTTCCAGCAAGTAATAGACATGACACACATCGAGGCACCCTCATCAATAACTGTTCTACAAATGTTATTGTCGAAGACAATACTTGTATATGGAATGTGAGTTGAGGGGGTAACCTTGGAATGTGATCTTCCAAGTCAAAAATTATTAAATTTTTATCGGTAGAGTTGATTCCACCAATAGATTTCAACAGTGCCTTCTGTTGTATAGGACAACTCTAAAGGACTTCAAGGGCTGACATCGCGGACGATGCTTGGGCCAGATCTTCAACAATACTGTAGTTTTGGGCAGCACGTGCATGAGGATTGAAAGAAGATTTTCGGACAACACACTTTGGGGGAGGATGAAGAACTGTATCCATGCTCGGTCATTCGAGATGAAGAGGACCATTGGTAGGTGGAGTCATGGGATATGGTTGTACCAACAAAGGAGGTATTTCATCAATATTCTCTTTGGAGGAAGAATAATCTTTGGCTCGAGTGGTAAGTGTGATGTCATTCTTCTTTGAATCACCTGTACACATTAAGACACATGATGTAGTGGAGGGGGAAGGTTGGTCATGAATGACCAATTAGGCCTGTTGTTGAGAAGGGAAGCGTTGTGACAACACGGTCGGAGTAGGCGGTTTCCGGGTCTGTTGAAGGAACTTAGTAACCTTGGCTCCTCTTGGACAATCCTTAGTGTAGTGATCATCACCATAGATAAGACAAGGGTATCGGGGTTTGCACTTATCCTTATCGTCAACAGGTTGTGTTTTGATCTTCTCAGATTGCGGATTATTTTTACCCTCGTTCTTACCCTTCCCTTTTTTGGATTTATTTTTTTCGGTGGGGGTAGATTGAACAGAGTTCACCTCAGAAGTCTTGTTGGTGGGAGGGGTAGGAGACGGAGCATTTTGAACATTAGAAGAAATGGATTTGGGGTTATTGCTAGAGGATTCGATAGAATGGGGATGGGCATGGAAGGTGCCAATCACACCATCAGCTGCATAAGAAGCAGCAGGAGTAGTTGAAGTAGTAGAAGTAGAAGGATGGGGTGCGTCAGGGCGTAAGTCGTAAAGAGTACCTGTTTGTGAGTAAACGAGGTTGAGGTATTGAGAACGCCTGATTGCTTATTCTTTTTTGACAACTCTACCCATGGTGATGTCATGAGCAATGTCATTCATGAATGATTTCGTGAACCACTCTGCCAACAACTGATCGAGAAGTTCAAGTTTGATGAGATGTCGTGTCTGTCGCCACTCATGAATGTGATAAGAGATATGAGTGGCTTTCGTTTGTTTGAAAGAACTCAAAATTTTGGTTCCTGTTTCGTAGCGGATAGGTAACTGGTAGTGGATGAGGAAAGCCATAGAAAGGGTGTTAAAGTCGGTGAAGAAGCCTCATGGTAATTCTATATACCACTTTGCAGCAGAACCTGTGAGAGTTCGTTGAAAAAGGCGTAAACGAATAGAATCATACATCAAAGAGTTGGATGAACACTAAAGGTGAAAAGTCATTACATGATTTTTTGGGACCTCTCTTGGTTTACCATCGAATTCAGGGATGTCAGATGGTAGTTTGGTTAGTATCGCTGGCCATTTAGGAGAGTGATGGATCAGATCATTTAAAATTCTTGATAGATCAGGTAAGTCCAGGGTGGATAAGAAATGTAACTGTCTCTTCATGTGTGGGTACTGGTGACTTTGGGGAGGGAGTCTCGTCAGTAGACCAGTAGGATCATAAGCAGTTGGCATATAATGCAAAGATCCGGACAGATTCGCTTGTTGCTCTGGAGGCAGATAATTTATAGGGTTGTATTGGTGAGGGATGTTCCTTTGAATAGGGGCATGGGGTTGAGCATTTGAGCCCCAAATAGGATTGGACTGACCTGGATATGGTTGGCTTGTACTAGGGGGTATGAAAGAGCTAACTTGAGGTTGTTTCCCTGCAGTCGAGTGAGGATTATTTTGGATAAGACAGTTCCAATACTGGGCCAAGGATGGAGGTATGTTTTTTCCATAGGGTGGGGTAGGTGGGGGTTTCCCTCCAATCGGGGGTTGCGTCCCAATTGGGATTTGTCCTGAAAAAGGGGATTGGGTTTGGCCTCCTTCGTGAAATTGTCCATCGACAGGAATCTAGTAATTAGGTGTGAAAGACAGGATGGTGACACTAGGGTCGGTGCCTCTGATAGAGGATGGAAGAGGTCCTCTAAAAGGGGGTCGAGGAAGTGTTAGAATGAAACTAGGAATGATATGGTACCCAAAAGGAGTGGAAATTCCAGGAGTCTCGGATGGGATTTGTGTAGGAGCGGGAATAGAAGCATTCAACGCATGATATCTGGGGGGGACTGTTGGGGTGAATATAGGTGAAAGTGACATGCCAATGGGAGCTTGGCTAGCCACCGTAATCCTGGTGTGAGGACGCGTAGTATCTGGGACCATTTTGTAATGGACCGTTTGTAGGGGGATAGTCAAGATGTGGTCGGCTAGCGGAGCATCCGAACCAGGAAAATAATAGAAAGTAGTAAAAGGTATTGTGGTTGAATCAGATGTTTCTGGTAGCTCAAGTGTGACAGTGATATCAATTCCTGCTCCTGAGCCAAAGTGATCCCGTCTAAAAAGGCCAGTAGTCCAAAAAGGATCTTGACCCTCAGGTGCTGTGAAAGGTCCGGTTGGTAATCTAGAAGACTCAACAACTATTTCTCCAGAAGAATTCACTCGACCAATACATCTCACAGATTCGGGAGGAAGTCGAAATTCCTCTCGAGAATTGGTAATTCAGAACCATTCTAAAGAGTTAGTTCTTTCCACTTGTGGAGTGGCAATGTCTTGGACTTCACTCTGTTGAGGTGATCCTTCTGGTGAGTTGGTAGGTAAGGATTGAGAACCTTCCAGATCTTCTAGGGGTAGGCCTTGAATTCTACATGAATGGTGTGGAGGGTCAATTTTGATCGATTTAAAATCTTACCAAAGAAATTCTATGGCTCACTTGGGTAAGCAAATAACAGGCGCTAGTAAAATCTAGGAATAAAAACTAGGCAAACAAGACCTTCCAATTCTGAAGTCACTAGTTGGTGATGAAATCCAACGTCATTACGATGAGACAAGAAGGGGTTGGGCGAGGGTGGAAAAGTTACCTTGATGACCTGCTTAACGGACTTACACCCTGGTGCAAGCTCCCACACATAATCGTGGGTATACCCTCCAAGGAGCCCGAGTGAGTTTGGCCAACGTCGATTCTAGGTACCATGGAGACTTACCCATTTACAATCACCTTGTGTAAGACCCTAAGAAGATAGGCTACTAAGGTTACCAAAAAAAACAATGATGCCTGGGGAAATAGTCGACAGTCTGATCCACACGCAAGGGTAGGGTATCTAGCCTGAAATCAACTTTAGAGGCTTCCACTCATCATTGTGAGTATACCTTCAAGTGACCCACGTAATACATGAAATCTATACACCGAGATCAATAAATCAGTGTGAGTAACTCTGTCAATCTAAATGCGACCTCAGGTTTGACCCTTGTGTGAGAAGGGCTTCCCAGGACAAAATGCTGCAAATGGAATTTGACACTCCTTATCACAAGATACTATGTTTGTTTTGCGCTTTGGAGAGTGTGTCTCACTGCCTATTCCAAAGCTCTAGCCTAGCTAATGTTGGTGCAAAAGAGCCCTAGAAAATTTGCTAGTTGAATTTTAAAGTTGCGCAATATTATTAAAGGTTGTTGTTACGTAAAAAGGAGATGGAAATGAAACCAATGTTGTGTAAGACTCTGACCCAACAATGTGTAAATAGGGATGAATGATACTAATTTTCGTTCGATGAATTCTATCTACAGGAGGGAAAGAGGATTTTTCTGGAACAATGCGAACTACTATGTACGATCTTCCTTGAAATGTAATATCAAACAATAATGAACAATGCAAATTCTCTATTCATTCTCTTTCAATATTTGAATGCCAATATTTTTCGAATAAATGATTG
>WSFP011416601.1:0-23628 GCA_009831015.1 Picea engelmannii
TTTGTTTTTTATCACCATTACACTGATGAGGCTGGAACCTTGATCCTTGTCCAGAACCTTGATCCTTACCAGGATCCCCCTTATCAGGAAGCAGATTCACCTTGGCTTATAGTTTCTCCAAGGTCCAAATCTCGCAAGGCTATGGGATCCACCTTTCCTGTAGTCCTATCCAGCGAGCTCATGGGATTTACTTTATCGGAAATCCATGTTCGAAGTGTTGAGTATGCATTGTATTAAGATTGGTTTGAATACTGAAGGTCGAAATCCTATCAGGCTCCCTTCATTGGAGTTGTCTCGGCGGGATGACCGAGTAAAATCCCTTGTGATATTCTTGAGGTCTAAAAGGTGCGAGCTTCTTCGGATTCATCTCTACCGAGTTCTTCTTTCGGCCTCCCCTCTCTCTCAAAACCCAGGCCTAAGACCTTTTTAGCTTCTTGGATGTGGAAACTTGTCATATCGTCACCCAATGCTTGCTCACCACTCGTCATAACCAATTTTATGCATTGTGGCCTTATGTAAGAACCTATTCCCTGATCTGCTTGTATTCCCTCTCTTTTCACTCTTATCAGATCTACCCCCCTAAATCTTCATTTTGACTGGATTGACATGTATCGTGTGTCCGAATAGCGTCGATCTCATTTTATCACGTGAGTTGATATTTGTGACATTAATATGTCCCATGTTGTGTCATCATTTTTCTCTCTAGACGCTTCCCATTTGTTGCATCTAAATTTGAACGATTGTGATCACCATGTGACATACCTACACAACTCGACACTCAGTTACTCAAAATCTACATGGTATAGTGTGCTCCTATTTTTGGTCCCTAGGTGCAAAACCCTGACTGGTGTGGAACCATTGTTGCCATGGAACCCTGATTCATGTGTAACTTGGCCTCATTTCCCTAATTTTCATTTTCATTTTTTTTTGTACATAATTTGTATATTTTTGTAGGAAGTATTTATGGATAAGAACTATGTACTTGGTTTTCAAAACATATTTTTGTATACCGTGTATTGTGTATTTTTTAATTTAATTTATTTATTTGTTTTTGTTTTTGTTTATTATTTTTGTATTTATTTATTTCCATTTGTATTTTTCCCTTGGTTTTGCAAAACCACATGGTTTTGATTGCACATGGTAATCGCCCATGGTTTTCCTGAAAGTTATCCTTCATATTTATTTTTTACATGGGAACCAAGTTTACTTTAGAAATGGTTTTACATGGGTCAAATTTGTTTTACATGACTAGACTATTTTTACAAGGTGTGTTTTGCCTAAAACCCTAATGTATAATATGTACATTCTCATTATTTTTTTCATACCCCCTTAAAATTAGAAACAAATTGACTTTTTGATATATATATATATATATAAGTCCTAGGATGTATATTTTTATTATTTAATTTCATTTTAGTTTCGTTTTATTTTTTCCCCCTCACCCATTATAATTCAACTTAATATTTCATTTGACTCATTTCTAGGCTTCCTCCCATTGGGTTTCATCTTCACTTCATGATATATTCCCATTGGGAATTACGGTTAGGACATACTTCCTTACTTCTCATAATCCTCTCCTCCTGAATACCTTTAGGAACTGTGTTATTAATTTATTAATAAATCAAACCATCGGAAGACTAGTTCATCATAGCTCACCCATTAGAGCTCACCTTATCACTCCTTAGGTTTGACCTCCCACCATCAGACTCTGATGAGATTCCATTGGAGTGAGTTACCATCGGACTCTAATTATCACACATAAGTTTCACCTTCCGACCATCGGATCCCGATGGGATGAGCCATCGAGAGGAATATTAATTTAATATTTTTCATAGGCCATTGGGAGGAGTATTATTTAAATATTTTTCATAGCCCATCGGAGTGTTATATGTCATTGGAACCTTAGTCCATCGGAATAGTATACCATCGGGATGGTGTGCCATCAAAATGGTATGCCATCGGGATGGTGTGCCATGATTTCACGTAGGTTATTTTAGTTAATTTTATTACTTTCCTATTTTTTTTCTTTTTTTTTTTATTTTCCTATTTTTCACTATGGTAATTGGCCAAAATTACTACACAAGCCCTATGTCCTATGTCTCCTCTAGGTTCTTACACAAATCAACTTAGGGGAATAAAAACCATATTAACCATTTAGTATTGAATTACCTTATGCATGTGGTACAATGTATTTCAAGTTGAAGATCAATGACCTAGATTCACTCACAAGCAGATCAAGGGTTGTTGAGCATTGAATTTCAAATGAATATATCTTGAGCTACAGGGGTTAGAATCAAGCCTAGGATACCTCGTAGGGAATTTATCGAGCTAAAGAATGAATTGGGAGAGAAATTCAAGCCAAAACAATGATGAAAAATCCTAGGAAATGTGAAAAATAGGAGGTCACGAATTTAGTGGAAAAATCAATGCACAAACTTCAAACTACCATATTCGGAGCTTCAGGAAACAAAATCAAGCCCATGATAGCTCATTGGAAAGCTAACAGAGAGAAGAACATGATGGCACAAAAAATATTAACTGATTGATGGAAAAAATTCTCATAAAATTCAGAAAACATAAGAGACCCAAATTTAATTAGAAAATGGGTTGTGCAATGTTCAGGTAATCATATCTGAAGCTACATGAGTCGAAATAGGACCCACAAGAGCATGATGGAAGGCTAAGACATAGAATAAGAATAAGATGGGATGATATTAATCACCAAGATGACACCAGGAATTCCCATAATAACTTGAAGAACAAAAGGGGACACCAATAGGCAGAGTTGATGACATTTTTTTTTAAATATCACCCCGTGAACAACAAATAAAAAATAAATAACTGCGCAATTGTCTCTTTAACTTCCATTTATAATGTCTATCTATTCATATATGAAAATGTAAAAGAAATTTGAAGTGCATATTGAAAAAACAAAGAGAAAGGAAATGAAAAGTCACAAGAACTGAGGAGACTCTCTTGTCTTATAAAAGAGAACTCATTGAATATATTTGGGGGATTTTTGCCCATTATGTAGACCGATGATGCTCTTATTGCTGGATATACGAAGAGAATAAGCTATTTTTGAAGTCATAATTGTATTTAATGTGTTTGGGACCAATCCTTAAATGTGTTTTTCATTTGATTTTTTTTAAGTGTTGATCATAAGAACTATTTCTATGCTTAGTATTTAGAGGGTTTGTGTTGTTGTGATTTCTAATGAGTACATGGATGATGTTATAGGTCTCCTCTACAACTATTTGAGATGATATCTGATATATTCTTGTTTTAACATATTCTTGGTTTCCATGAACTATTTATGCCATCAAAAATATCATTTTAAGTTGTACTAATCTATTAGTTTTTCTCTTCCATGTGATAGGTTAGAAGTAGTTGTATATTAGTTTGTTTTTGTTTTAGAGTAGATTTAGAATTAATTAGAATTATTTGGGGGACAAATCGTTGTCTTCCCCTTTTTTCTTCTTTTAATTCTTAGTGGCAACTAGGCCCACATACTGGTCGAAAGTGCTACATCAAACGAGAGTAGGTCTAATTGGGACCTGCCATCGGGCTTTCTCCCTTACCTGCTTGACGGACCATTTGGACCTGTCAATAAGATGTTATAACTATTTACTTAGGAATGGGATAGAGGATACATCAGATGGATGTTAAGAAAACCTTCATAAATGGAGTGATTGAGGAGGAGGTGTACATTGAGAAACCTTAGGGATTTGAGGTGCATGGGATAGATTCTCATATTTGTAGATTGAAGAAGGCATTATATAGACTCAAGCAGGCACCAAGAGCATGGTACTCGAGGATTGATGGGTATCTGCTAGGCATGGGATTCACCAAGAGTGAGGTGGATCTCAACCTGTATTACACAGTTGTTGGCGATTATACACTCATATTGGTACTTTATGTAGATGACTTATTCCTTGCAGGGTTAGAGAAGCTCATTGAGATGTGCAAGCAAGATATAGCTTCAGAGTTCAAAATGAAGGACATCGACATGATGCACTACTTTTTGGGATTGGATGTGTGGTGGTAGACAAGTGAGATTTTCTCGAGACAAGGAAAATATGTGGTTGATATCCCAAAGAGATTCAAAATGGTGGATTGCAGGCCTATGTCGACTCCCATGATAACCAATCAGAAGAAGTTGAATGGTTATGAGTCATAGTTGGTTGATCATACTTTGTACATGAAACTGATTGGTTCCTTGATGTATCTGGTCAACACTAGGCCAAATATATGATTTGTTGTGAATACCTTGAGCTAGTTTATGGTAGAGTCGAGGAGGGTGCATTAGGTTGCAGTGAAGCATGTGCTTAATTACTTACGAGGTATAGTGGAGTATGGGTTGAGATATGTCAGGAGTGGTGGAGTGCAGTTACATGTCTATACAGAATTAGACTGGGTTGGGAGTGCAGTGGATAGGAAAAGAACCTCAAGGTGTTGCTTCAACTTGGGATCAACAATGATTTCATGGTTTAGTTCAACAGAGGCCAAATGCATGGCAGCAAGTCTAGCAAGTTGTGAAACCATTTGGCTTCACAATATGATGACAAGTTTATTTGATCAGGAGTTGGAGCTAATAGTGATCCAATGCGACAATCATAGTTGCATAAAACTATCAGAGAATCCATAGTTTCATGATAGGTCCAAACACATAGAGATCATATATCACTTCATTAGGAACAAAGTTCATAGGGGAGTAGTGAAGCTTCATTATATATCCACGAATGAGGAGGTCATATATATTGTCACCAAGGTTTTGATAAAGGGCAAGTTTGTTTCCTTCATGGATAAGTTGGGCATGGTGCAGAATGCCTTCCTCGTTAGGAGGGAGTGATGATGATTATAGCTCAGACATGTGCTTCTGCATAGGCTAGGTGTCAAGCATGTAGAAGATGTCCAAAGCCTCTCTAGGTAATTGCTTAATTTATTAAGTAAGTGACTTTTATGTTTCTTTCCAAAGTTTAACTTAGGAAAATCACATTAATTAAAGTTATTAATTAATGTTGGCTATTGACTAAGGTTTTATAAGGTTAAGTGACTTAGATCTAATATTTGCCATTGATCTCATGTGAGGCTTAGGATTTAATCCTAGCCATCCATCACTTTGGAGATTAGGGGTTCAGGTTTTGGTCATTGAAAAGTTATGAAAGAAAACCTAAGGTGAGGAGGAAGACACACATATTTGTGAGAGAGTGTTTTTCTCAAGGGATAGTGAGATACTCGGGGATGAAGAGAAGGAAACGTGTTGCAGCAAGGAGATCCTAGAAAAGACAAGAGAGGGTTGAGTTGTATAGATTTGTACTAATGAAATTGTACAACTGAGAAGGAGGATGAGCACAGGGTTTCAGTGGGCCGATTTTATGTGGGTGGATTTTCTAGAGGGGTTGAGTTACAGGTTCCAACTTGTTGTAAAAAATCAGATTTCTCTGAGGACCAAAATAATAATAGAAACATTGAATGCTAGTTTTCCCAAGTTGGGTTTCCAGGGTAAACAATTGTGGAATGTGAGATTGATTTTTCTGTTGTGTATGACCGATTTTCTACTTTTTGTTCCACTACATATTTACTCTTAAATGCTAGTGTATTTTTTATTCAACAGTTCAACTAATTAATTTATGGTTAATTAATTTTCTAAGTATAAAAGGTTGTTGGGAATTTAAAATGATATCTGGTATTTGGGGTTTTAACACACTATAGGGGAGGGTACTTCAAGGGACTATGGATCATAGAAGGAAGCAGGCCTTCCTGGTGCTATCTGGGGTGAGGGTGAAGGAGAGTGCCATCAACTACTCTGGTAATTGGTAGAGTTGCTCATAGCACTCTGTGGGGAGATATTGGTCAATCATTAAGGGTAATTGAGTTCGGTTTGGAGAAAGAGAACTATGTGAAATGGATCCCTTCACCATGGTGTCCTCATAGTCCAACATAGGGGTGGCATTCTCATTAAAGGCCAATAGTTGGGTGGAATATTGCTTGTGCACAACCAATTTCTTGGACAATTCCCAGTAACATATAAGTGCTTCAGTGTTGTTTATGAATGTGCAAAATACTTATTCATTTTGCATTATTCCTTGTATAAGAAATATATTATTGCATGTTTTGTGTGTATGAATGTGAAATTATGCATGTTAGGCACAGAGCACCATGTGCATTCATTGTTCAAACACAATGTGCATGTGTCGTATTGTTTTTTAAAATTCTTCTGTGGACTTACTTTATTAATGTCAATTGAATGGGTTTAAAAGGGATAGAATAGATTAACAAAGCTTTAAAATTCACTAGACAAGTTGGTCACAAGGTGTCTAGGGCTTAATTCTATATATTTTGAGAGTTCTTGACATTTTTCACTAGGAACACATGGCAATGTCTTTTTTGTCTAGGTTATAAAAGTGCATCACGTTGGGGGAAGGCCTTTATAATCCAAAAGGATCTAGGTTGTTGAATAGTTTCTAGATTAATGGATAGGGTTGAATCTCGAGAGAAGTTTCATGTGATGTTATGATGGAGTGGAGGCCATGAGATAAAGCCATGTGGTGCTCCCCCATTTGTGTATCTCATAAACTTGCATGCTAGAGAGAGTGGGTCATTATACCCAAGCATATCCTAACCCTTCATTGTTCCTCCAATTAATGGTGTGGAAATGAATTCAAAGAAGCAAGCATGGGAATTAATACCTATAGATGGATGGAGGAGGAAACACTTAGCCTAGTTTTATTGGAATGGACCATATTCTTTAGATTTGTAGAAGAATCTAGGCCATTGATTTGGATAAGATCAATGGTGGGGAATAGAGCCAACAATCATTTCTTAGCCAATCGTAGTTAAGTGGAAGGGAGACACATGGCCCCTTCCCATTCATGCAGGTGATAAATTTGCACACATGGAAGGAGGGGTCTTTTGGAGTGTTGAGATATTGATCGTTGATAATTTTCTAGATCAATGATGGGGAAGAATTTCTATGGGAAGATGTGTGGGACTTAGTGGAGGAGTTCAATTAGATTTGTTTATTTCTTGAGATTGACAATGGATATCACCCCACTGTAAAAGGAATAAGACCTTTAGGTAAAATGGTATAGGAAGACATGATACCTTGTGATTGGTGCAGGTTTTAACTTGTATGCTTCGAAATAGGGTTCCATCGCCCCCTAGCGATCATGGTTGTTGATTGCAATCTAGATATATGGTTGGGAATGCACTCATTGTGGAGATGATTGGGACTTACCCTAAAGGGGTGGACCCAACAACATCCAACCAGAGACTAGCATATAGTAGGCCTAGAAAGCATAATAAAACATGTTATCCCCATTTTGTGGGATAACTAAGGAGATCATGTCTCGAGGCCCTTTGGTTGCAGATATGGAGTGTTGAGAGACTAAATGACCAGCAATGTCCACTTGCACATACAAACACCTGCTCTATCACCACATTCTGATCCATTATCAATGCATCCACCACACCAACTAGCTTCTAGAAGGGAGATGAGCCTTGTTCCATGCGGTACAAGTCAGGTATTGTTGCAGGTAATCACCCTAATATGTAACACATTTAAACATGGTGTATTTGAGATACTTTTGATTATAGAACGTCTGCTTGGACATTATGTGTTTGACCATGTTTCACCTTGGTGAGTGTCATATATTTCCTAGTAAGTGGCCAACCTTTGTGAAAGTTTTGCAACTAGGGGTCCCTTGAGGGGTTATCGTACCATTCCCGACCATACATACCACTTTCCACTCATTACATTCCCATCATACTAACCTCTTCTAGGCCCTCTGACTTTAGTGACCCAAGAAGGGCATGTGCCTCATTTCATGGGAAGAAGGGGCTGAAGGCCCAGAGGGATTGTTGTTGGATAAAAATATAAAAGCCTAAACATAGACCTTCCATATGCTTCTCCCAAGGATCCTCGAGAAAGCAATGGATCACTTCTCTATAAGAAATGGGGGAACCACACAAGAATAAATGATAGTGAATGCTTAAGGGGTTGGTTGGAGAATGGGAGGTCTCACCACGAGCCGACCTATCATGATCATAGGTATTTAGCGGTATGACATTACAATCATCTAATCACCAAGCCACGGTAGTGGCTCTCAGTTACATAACTGAGAGAAATCGGGTCTCATCACGAGCCAACCTTCTCATTTCCGCGAGGTATTTGTGAATGACATTGTCGTTATCTGGACACCAATCTAGGATAGTGGCCTTCAACTTGTCCTTGAAACATGAAACAAATAAAGAATGGCAAGAAGATGGGCTTGGAAAAAGTGCATCACAAATGAAGGTGCCACACGCCCTCTACAAAGGCACCCATAAATGAGATAATAAGAGCCCTTGTATGGCATGAAACTCATCAACCTATGAAGTCTAAACCCCTTCCACCTAATCATTCACTACATAACCTTGAAAGGCCATCCTTGGGATCATCCCCTACTTGAGGGTTTTGTTCTATCCAATAGGACCTTTATGACACCCCTCCCATACTTAAACTTGGTCAATTGTATAGGGTTTTGGAGCATTTGTTTAATTTTATGAGGTAGTTTTGATGCACATGTTTAGGTGCCTTGCTTATTAGATGTGGTTTACACTTGTCATGATATCTTTGACTTGAGATATTTGGAGGGCGTACCTTTTTGTTTTGCAGGACCTTGCTTAGTGGCCCGTTTTGGGAGAACAAGCCTAGCTTGGGATTCCATGGGGAAAGAAGCCCACAGGATGGATGCCTAGGGACTACATGACGAATGACAGAGACATGCATTTGGAGGCCTAGAAGACATCATGACGGGCCTAACCTAGCCTCTACCACCCAAATGACTTTCCTATGAGAGGCAAAACATCACCTCCTTGAGGGTTGACGACATGAAGGGGTTAGGGTTTAGTGGTGATGGAGCTACACATTAACACTTGGCATATCTTCACCGGATGAAGCATGGAGAAGGATTGGCACATGAAGATGAGGCTTAGGGAGCCCCAACGACTTCCACATTCTCCTCAACGACTTGGAAAGTGTAAAAAACGTCCCCTAAAAGGGAGACAACTTCTTACTTTAGGGTTTCTTTTGTGCAAGAGTAAATTTTAAGATCAGTTGTTTAATATTATTTTGTAAAAGGGGAAAGATTAGGGTTGTTGACCCCTTATATTGTGGTTTACTATAGTTTATGTAGACAAACTATGTCTAGGAATTTTTATATAAATAGAGATCAAACTCAAATCATTTTCATAACATAACTCTCCCATTGTGAGAAGTATTTGGCTGAAATTTTCGCTACTCTTGGTGATTATGGTGTTTCTCTCTTGTGAAATTTATTTTGGTGAATGTCTCTTGGTGAATGGATGAGGAGGAGTGATGTGCACCCCCTAAATACTTGCTCACTTGGCTCTTGGATGAATTTTGCATGGTAAACTAGGGTTTGATATCTCATGTCTTGGATTAGGTAAGGAAAATTCTGCACATGCTATTTATTTCTTTGCTTATTTTGGTTATTGTTGGTGGAAACCCTAGGGAGGAGTATGTCAGATACACCCTTCATCATTGCTTCATCTTATTGTTAAGGTTAAAAGTCTTTCTTGAGCAAGGGTTGCTAAGAGAAATATGAGTGTGTATACCCTCCTAGATTTACCCTAAGTTGGTTGGCATACCCTAGGAAGTAAAAGGGATTACACCCTGAGGGTCTTTATTGATCTAACTCTTTGTTTTAAGACTCCATTTACCCACTTTTAAAGGCACTAATTTGAATATTTTGCATTGGAGAAATAAAATAGTTGCATTGGGAAACATGATATCTGCATTTTGTTCCTTATGCCTAGAGCACCTCTTAGCCACTAGGGAATCCACTCTAAAGGGACATTGCTTGATATTGTTATATATTTTTTATATTTAGCCATTAGGGTTGCATAAACCCTAACTTTCTTTCCCTTGTAACTTGCATTTCAACTGTCATAATCAGCTAAGAGTTTGCCACTTTATTCTACTTGATCTAGCACAATTTTTGGGTGGGTTCTTTGTGAGTTTTGGTGGTTGGATTTACTTCTGTAATAACTTGTTTATTACAAACATAAGGATGATTTATATTTCTATAGAAAGTATTTACAACAACCTTACCTTTTATGCTAGTATCTTGGTCTTTGAATCTTGAGTTTCACTAGTGTTTAGCTAGTTTATCTCTTGCATCTTTTACTTGATTTCTAGCACTTATTTAGCAGCTTATTGTGCCATTTCATTTCTGATATATACTGTTAATTACTGCTTCTATTAGGGAAAGCAAGATTAAATTGTTCTTCTACTTGATATATTGCAATGTTTACTTGGTTTTCTTTGTGTCTCGGGCAGGTACTATCTCTTTGCAGGTCACTCAAGACTTTGTCAACCTCAAACAACCCTCAAGAATCATCACCAAGTTCCCTTTTCCATATAGTAACTTGACCTATAGGGGCTTCCATTCATACATCTCACTTTCCATCTCATTCCCCCTTAGGGTCACCAGGATTCCCCCCTTGAGGTGACTACCTCACCTCTAAAGTGATGGGAACACCTGTCTAAGGTGACAGTGGGTAGGTGATATCTTATTTGTTTCCATTTGGTGGTTGGTTTGGGCTTTTTCCAGCCTACAACTTGTGCGATAACATTTTGGTGTTATTGTCGGGAAGTATTTTGAATCCTCTTCTGAGCCCTAACTACACTTCGACAAGGGACGCTCCCTTTTCACATTTTTTATGAGCTCTTCTTAAAGCTAATATGGCGACTCCACCTTCCCTGAACACACCTTTCCTTGTTTCCCCTTTTCCATCCTTTGATAAGCCTTGAACTCATCTGGCGATTCCATTGAGTTATTTCCCTAAGTGATTGAAGTATGTCTCTGTGGCACTTCCATGAGGCATACAAGGCCCTAGATACTGAGGATGTTAATTGGTATTCGAACAAGTGCCCGATGGATTAGCTTGAATTCATCCCAAAGTTTGATGGTGATCCTTCCTCGGCCATTGCACACATTGTCATGTTCACCCAACTTATCTTAGACTTAGATTGTGATCAAGATGATGTAATAATAAGGTTGTTTCTCTTGTCACTTGAAGAAAAGCAGAGAGACTAGCTCAAACATTCTTGCAAGGCTAGAAGTATATCTTCTCCAACATCCCTTATCCAAGAATTTCTTCAGCATTGGGGCCCTAGAACTCAGAATTTTGAGGATACTATTCAGGATCTCAAGGATGCATTTCTATGTGCAAATCTTCCATATGGCCTTATCAAAGATTTGAAGGAGACCCTCCATCTAAAGTCCAATTAGATAACAGTCCTAGAAAAAGAGGATGATAGTAATCAGGAAAGTTTCGAGTGCCTCAAGGAAAACATACAGGAAGACAATGAGTTATGTGAACAATTACTTGAACACTCCCACAATAAGGACTTCCTGGTCAATTTTTGTGTGCAAAGAAAGAAAGAGTGCAATGCTATCCTCCACAATTATAAGGGGAAGCCTACCCTCAACATGGCATGGGAGGTTGCCATCGCCTATTTCGGAGTAAAGTCACTATGTAACATTGTGACAGAGAGGTACGACTACCAGGAAGGTTTCCCAGCTCAGGATCGATCATTCTTGATTCCCAAAGAAGTTTGCAAACTTGTTAGAGATCAAGATCACAATGGTGAATTCTTTGATTTTTTTGAAGTTGACGAAAACTTGCTTGAAGGAAAGATGTAACACACCCACAACGGGGCATAAAAATTTTCATTTTTCTTAAAGGAAAGATTCTCTATTCATGGTTTCTAGTTTGGAAAGTCGGGGAACCAGTCCAACCCCCCGGTCAAGGATCTCCAATTTTGAAGCCAAGTGACTCTCTAAGACCCTGATGGTCTCGCTCTGTAATTAAATGTAGACCCTTTTGACTTCTGGGTGCAGGTTTAATGGTACCCACGACCTTCCCTTCGTGCTTGGGGAATCTCTAAGTTTGGGCGCTGGCCCCTTTTCTAATAAGCCCCTCCTTGAGGTGACCTTGGGCGATAACCTCAAGCAAACACACAATTGCGAGCACGACCAAAGGTGGTTTGAAACCAAAATACCTTTCGACCCGCAATTCTCTTCGAGCCTCCACGTGTCCTTTCTTCAAAACTGTGGTTTGGATTGCGGCCCGCCCTCAACTTTTTAAATTTCGTGCATCTCTCATCCCTGCAATGCTATTGGACCGTCGATCTCCCGAGCTTGAAGGTACAGTCTGAACTGACGGTTCAGATCTGCCATTTTCAAATCCATGGACCAGATCTGTCCCTCCTAAATCAACGGATGTGATCTCCTTTGTGATTCTGGACTTCAGACTTTTCAAATCTCAAACCCTTCTTTCCTCCATACATCAATCTTCCGGAGTTGACAATCTGCAGACACCTGTCCTCCTAAATCAATGACCCTGCTTCTACTTTGGGTGTTTGAGCATTCAACTAGATCAACGGTCCCGTGGCCCTCTTCTCGATCAACGGTCAAGATCTCCTTCGAGTCTCCAGACTTCTGAGATCTCAAATCTCAAACTTCACTCTTTTTCCCAATGGCTTTTATTTGAAGGCTATAATCCACTGACGCATGTCCACTTGATCTGACGATCAAGGATTACTTTAGGTCTTTACTCAGAGTCCACAGATTCACACCACATGTTCTCTAGATATGATGGTTCAGACCTACTTCGGACGATTTGATGGTCGATGTTTACTTCGGGTCTTTACTCGAAATCCACAAATTCGTGCCACCTATTCTCCGGATCTGACGATTCAGATCTACTTCGGATGATCCAATGGTCGACGTTTACTTCAGGTCTTTACCCGAAATCCACAGATTCACGCCACTTGTCCTCTCGATATGATGGTTCAGATCTACTTCGGGGGATCCGACGGTCAACGTTTACTTCGGGTCTTTTCCCGGAATCCACAGATTCATGCCATCTATCCTCTGGATCTAACGGTTTAGATCTACTTCGAACGATTCGACGGTCGACGTTTACTTTGGGTCTTTGCTCGAAATCCACAGATTCATGCCATCTGTCCTCTGGATCTGACGGTCCAGATCTACTTTGACGCTTTGACACTTCGGCTCTTCGATGCTTCGACACTTCGACAGTTCATCATTTTGGGCTTTAGGAGTTTCAACTCTCAATTTGAAACTCTCAAGGTGACTTCTCTAAAGTCTACGATCTATCGTCACATGTCCTTCTGGATCTGATGGCTATGAATTACTTCGGGACTTTACCCGGAGCTCATAGATCTATTCCACATCTCTACTGAACTCCGATGGCTCAGATTCACTTCGAGTGATCCGACGCCTGAGATTTACTTCGAACGATATGACGATTTATATTCACTCCGACTGATCGAACGATTGAGATTCACTTCGGCTCTTCGACTCTCCGAGTTGTTGATCTGCTGACACGTGTCTCCTAGCGATCAACGAATAGGATTTACTTCGGTTGTTTGTCCTCCTCGTTGTCCACAACTTCTAAAGTTGTGGATCTTACGCCACTTGTCCTCCTTTATGATGGACGGTCCCAAATTACTTCGGGACTTTGGGACTTTGACAAGTCCACTCTTCTACGCACACACGGGTTAAGTCTTGTGCACTAACTTTCGGATCCAATGACTACTGCTCCTTCACGCTCAGATCCAACATATGGGATTTGTTCCTCTCCTCTGCGCTTCCTTTGTTCACTGGACGTTGATCTAATGGTCCAGGCTCCTCTCCACAACCGATCTAATGGTTATTGTCACTCCTCCTCCTGAGCTTTCGACTTCCTCTAGCTTAGAGGATTTTCTAAGTATTCAAAGGCCTCGACCTTTGTTCCTTCTACAAGTCTGTCTCTTGGACCTCGTTTGCACCTCTGAAAAGTGCTTATCTATTTTGAGCTTGATCTTCTCGAAGATCTCAATTTCCCACGCACTCCTTGTGTTTCAGGGATCTCGTCAAACTTAGATCGAAGGTCCACGCCGATCGACGAATCACAGTAATTGCGGGGCCCCAACATGTGTGCTCTTTATCAGAGAGCTCAACCTCCACAATCTGGAAAGTGCTCACTCGAATCTAGTTTGATCCTAGTCGTTGATATTCCATCCCCGACGAGATCAACGACATGGGTTGATTGTGGGCTGTGAACTAGCAGGTCCACTAAATTCACCTTCACACTCCACAATGATTCCCAACTGTCGATTAAATCGAGCGGTTGGTGTTTGATTCGGTAACTCCAGTGAGTATTTGAGTTAATATGATGACTGAGATGGCCTCTCCTCCCGTTAAATGGCTCGCATCCATATCCGTTGTCAAATTCTTAAGTCATGGGTAGTTCTGGTAACTTGACTATCGTCTACCTCCTAGATCTAACAGTCGGGACAGTTCCTGTGCATCCTTAGATCTAAGGCTTAGAGTTAACTTCGGGACTTTGGGGATTTTACCTCCCTTACGATGAACTCGCTCAGTTCGTTGAAGTTGCAAAGTCTGAATGACTCCAGGGTTAACTCCCACATTCTTTCCCCTACCCAAAGGTCACAACATACCGTGGTTTCTTCCGAACAGATTTAGTCCGTTCATCTTCCAAACAAGGGTCCCTCTCTTTCGATACTTTAACCTCATTGTTATTAATGAGCTTCATTAGCTCTGAAAGGCTCAAGAGATTTGAGCTCTTTCTCTTGAACTTAACGCTTGGAATAATCCTTCCACGTACCCCTTACTCTCATTCCTCAACTCTAGAACTTAAGTGGTTCTCGGCCTCTTCCTGCCTCGCAGAGAGCCTGTGCATAAGTGCACTATCTCTCTTGAGATTTAACAAACTCCCTCCTTCAAGGGGCTCAGAATGACTAGGAGTGTCGACATGTGTACGTGAAACTATGCCCAAGGTCGACGAACTCGCAGTTCTTAGATCTAGCTTAAGCCACCACAGAGTGTAAGGATTTACGAATACAAAACATGTCCAATCCATACTTTCTTAAATACATAATTTAAACAGGAATAAAGAGATACAGTATAACCATTAAGAAAACATACACATCCTAGAGTCTTTCACAGTATATCCCATTTCATTACATAATTACAGCTTAATTTCACAGGGTATGGGAATACTTATCTATTACAAGTTGCATCCAACCAACTGACTGTGGGTGTGCGCCTTTCCACCCAACCATAGGCTCAGAGGCATTCATTCTTAACACTCTGGCCACCCTCGTGCCAAGCCATTATATCACTAGGGAATTTACACCAGCTCTCAGAGAAACTCTCTCTGGGACAACGACCCTGCGAGGTTTATTAGATGCTTCCTCAACATCAAGCTCGTGTTCGGGTCCTTCAGGCCATGTTCTTGGCACTTCCTTTTGGGTTCACACATCTCCCTGACGAGATCGTGCTCTCATCTCGTGTCTCCTCTCTTGTTGTCTCTATATGTATCTCACCTTCCCTCCTTTGAAATTTTTTCGACCTATCCTGTTCCTTCTGTCAGAAGGAAGCTTGGGTTTGCAGGTCTCTATGGTACTTCGAGATGACATCCTGCAGCTAGACCATGCTTCCATTCATGGGGGTGGTTGATGATTCAACCACTAGTCCTTTATTTATAAACTAATTTCTTTCCTATAGAGATATCATAGCTCGTACTTCAAGGCTTCACCCCCCAACAGCCAGTTATGGGTAGTTTAACAATAATACATTTACATTGTCCACATGCCTTAGCATGGTAATCCTATTTTATGATTAATTACAATCTGGGGGAAACATGGGTGTTACAAAATATATGTGAAGTAAAGCCACCAAGAAGATCCCGATGAATATTCAGACAAGACATTTGATGAAGATGAAGCACTTATATATGCCTTTCCACTTGATGAAGACATCTAGGCCTCTGCTTTTTCTGCACATCAAGAAGAGAACATGATGAGTTAAAGTCCTTTTGAAAACTTTGATGATGCTTTGTTCCATGAATGTGGAAGTGAAAAAGTATTAGAGGAGCCCTTGGATATGACAGATCCTTTTGAAGAAAGGTAAAGAAATCACTTTGCAATAAGGATCAAGCCTCATGCAATGAAGAGGCGAAGGAAGAGCGTGCCCATCAAGAGAAAAAATAACTTTGATAAAGCGCAACATATTGAAGCACCACTATATTTTCTCCCGCTTGATGAAGGCGAGGTTGTCCAACCTTGCTCCCCTCCCACACATGATGTTGAAGAAGGGATCTGTCTCGATGATGAATAAATTGAAGATCCAGTTGAATCCTCCCTAGCCTTTGTCCCTCCTACTCACGAAGACAAAGAGATTGTTATTTTCAGTCATATTGATGGTTTATGAAAGAACCTTTGAATTTGGTTGATGAGCATATAGACAAGTTCATACAAACTGGGAGATGTAGATGGGATGGTGGTTGTCTCATTTTTATGGAGACACCATTTACGAAATTGAGGGTGGATCTCAAGCAAAGGGGGTTGAGTTCTCATCAGAAGAATGGTCTTCATACGTATATGATTCAAATGTTTGGCATCCTGATGATGATATGATTACAAATTTGTCCCGTCCATCTAAGGATGACTTGTCACATCATACTCGGGGTGATATTCAGTCATCCCTTGATATGTACCCCTTTGAGGATGCAGATTTGTTCTATGAGGATTTTCAACCATTGTGCTCGGAATTTGATAGACACTAGGCCATGGCCAACCTGAGGCTCTCCAAGGTCCACACTATCAAACAAAATTACTTTCATATGGAGACTTTTGGTGGGGATTTGCAGATAAAGAAGCGACGTTTCCAAAGTCCAAGGGAGGAGTTTTTCTCTAGATAGGAGGTTATCCCTTACCTCTTATCTTCCTCTCTAGCAAGCCATGTAGTCTTCTTCCGATCTCTCATCTCCTCTTAGTCTTCCACAAGCAATGGATATTTGTGCGTGAAAGAAGATGAACCATTGTCTATATAGGATAGTTCCGTTAAGAGATGGATCTATCGGGCTTGTGGCTACACTTTCAGGCATGATGAGCAAACTGATGGTTCTTCTTTCCAGCGGGATTTCCTCCCTCCCACTCATCTCCATGGGTTTTATTTCATGATTGATTATATATCTATTTATGATCATGATCATTACGTGCTTGACTTATCTTTGTTGTTTACATAATTAAGCACATGGGAGATACTTTGATGAGATGATCAATTGGTTGCACTGGTTGTATGACTTCACCTGACATCACCTATCGCTTGATCTTCAGGGCCCCAAGGCCCTAGGTAAGTTGGTAGGTCATCTTTATTTCCTTGCATTTTCATCTCGATTGCTCATGTTAGTTTAGATGCATTCCATATTTCATTTTTCTCTACTTGTATATTGATTTCATGCTTGGTTTAGAAATTTCTAAAAACAAATGTTAAAATTTTATTTTCTAGATTAGTTTTCATTTGGATTTTGATGTATATGGACGAAGGGTGATAAAACCACCCTAGATTTTATGATTTCTTGTTTCAATGTAGGCATGGGTCTACCAGGAGATGTTGCGATTCTCATGCACTCTACGACGAGCACATGTCCCCAAGTAGGAGCTATATGTTATCCCCATTTTGCGGGATAACTAAGGAGATCATGTCTCGAGGCCCTCAAGTTGCACATATGGAGTGTCGAGAGACTACATGACCAACAATGTCCACTTGCACATACAAAATCCCACTATATCACCACATTTTGATCCATTGTTAGCGCATCCACCACACTAGCTAGCTTCTGGAAGAGAGATGGGTCTTGCTCCTTGCGGTACAAGTCAGGTATTGTTACAGGTAATCACCCTAATATTTAAGCCATTTAAGCGTGTTGTACTTGAGCTACTTTTGATTATAGAATGTCTGCTTGGACATTATGATTTTGACCTTGTTTCACCTTGGTGAGTGTCATAGATTTCGTAGTAAGTGGCCAACCTTTGGGAAAGTTTTTCAATTGGGGGTCTCTTGAGGGGTTATCATACCATTTCCGACCATACATACCACTTTCCACTCATTACATTCCCATCATACTGCCCTCTTCTAGGCCCTTTGACTTTAGTGACCTAAGAAGGGCACATGCCTCAATTCATGGGAAGAAGGGGATGAAGGAATAGGGGGATTGTTGTTGGCTAAAAAGATAAAATCCTAAATATAGACCTTCCATATGCTTCGCCGAGGGATCCCTGAGAAAGCAATGAAACACTTCTCTATAAGAAATAGGGGACCCACACAATAATAAATGATAGTAAATGATTAAGGGGTTAGTTGGAGGATGGGAGGTCTCATCACGAGCCAACCTATCATGATCATAGGTATTTAATGGTACGGCATTACCATCATCGGGTCATTAAGCCAGGGTAGTGGCTCTCAGTTATACAACTTAGAGAAAGGGGGTCTCATCACGAGCCAACCTTCTCATTTCCGCGAGGTATTTGTGAATGCCATTATCATTATCTGGACACTAATCTGAGAGAATGGCCTTCAACTTGTTCCTTGAAACATGAAAGGAATAAAGAATGGCAAGAAGATGGGCCTGGAAAAAGTGCATCATAGACGAAGGTGCCACACACCCTCTACAAAGGCACCCATAAATGAGATAATATGAGCCCTTGTATGTAATGAAACTCATCGACCTATGAAGTATAAACCCCTTCCACCTCATCATCCACTACATAACCTTGAAAGGCCATCCTTGGGAGCATCCCCTACTTGAGGATTTTGGTCTATCCAATAAGACCTTTATGATACCCCTCTCATACTTAAACTTGGTCAATTGTATAGGGTTTTTGAGCATTTGTTTAATTTGATGAGGTAGTTTTGATGCACATGTTTAGGTGCCTTTCTTATTAGAAGTAGTTTACACTTTTCATGATATCTTTGACTTGAGATATTTTGAGGGCGTACCCTTTTGTTTTGCAGGACCTTGCTTGGTAGCCAATTTTGGGAGAACAAGCCTAGCTTGGGCTTCCATGGGGCAATAATCCCACATACCGAATGACAAAGACACACCTTTGGAGGCCTAGAAGACATCATGACGGGCCTAACCTGGCCTCTACCACCCAAACAACTTGCCTAGGAGAGGCAAAATGTCATCTCCTTGAGGGTTGGCATCATGAAGGGGCTAGGGTTTGGTGGTGATAGAGATACACATTGAAACTTGGCATATCTTGACCAGATGAAGCATGGAGAAGGAATGACACATGAAGAGGAGGCTAAAGGAGCCCTAACGACTTCCACATTTTTCTCCAATGACTTGGAAAGTGTAAAAAACGTCCCCTAAAGGGGAGACGTCTTCTTACTTTAGGGTTTCTTTTGTGCAAAAGTAAATTTTAAGATCAATTGTTTAATATTATTTTGTAAAAGGGGAAATATTAGGGTTGTTGACCCCTTATCTTGTGGTTTACCCTAGTTTATGTGGACAAACTATATCTAGGACTTTTTGTATAAATATAGATCAAACTCAAATCGTTTTCATAACATAACTCTCCCATTGTGAGAAGTATTTGGATGAAACTTTCGCTACTCTTGGTGATTATGGTGTTTCTCTCTTGTGAAATGTCTTTTGGTGAATGGATCAGGACGAGTGATTCACACCCCCTAAATACTTGCTCTCTTGGCTCTTGGATGGATTTTGCATGGTAAACTAGGGTTTGATATCTCATGTCTTGGATTAGGTAAGGAAAAGTCTGCACATGCTATTTATTTCTTTGCTTATTTTGGTTATTGTTGGTGGAAACCCTAGGGAGGAGTATGTTGGATACACCCTTAATCATTGCTTCATATTATTGTTAGGGTTAAAAGTCTTTCTTGAGCAAGGGTTTCTAGGAGAAATACAAGTGTGTATACCCTCCTAGATTTACCCTAAGTTAGTTGGCATTTCATAGGAAGTAAAAGGGATTACACCCCTAGGGTCTTTATTGATCTAACTCTTTGTTTTAAGACTCCATTTACTCAATTTTAAAGGCACTAATTTGAATATTTTGCATTGGATAAATATAATAGTTGCATTGGGAAACATGATTTTCGGTCATTTCAACTTTATGCAATTTGGGTTTTGTTCCTTGTGCCTAGAGCACCTCTTAGCCACTAAGGCATCCCCTCTAAAGGGGTATTGCTTGCTACTGTTATAGATTGTTATCTTCATCCATTAGGGCTGCAAAAACCCTAACTTTCTTTCACTTGTAACTTGCATTTCAACTTTCAAAATCAACTAAAGTTTTCCACTTTATTCTACTTGATCTAGCACAAATTTTGGGTGGGTTCTTTGTGAGTTCTGGTGGTTTAATTTACTGCTGTAATAACTTGTTTGTTACAGCCATAAGGATGATTTATATTTCTGCATAAAGTGTTTACAACATCCTTACCTTTTATGCTAGTATCTTGGTCTTTGAATCTTGAGTTTCACTAGTGTTTAGCTAGTTAATCTCTTGCATTTTTAACCTGATTTCTAGCACTTGTTTAGCAACTTATTATGCAATTTCATTGCTGATATATACTGTTACTTGCTGCTATTGGGAACAACAAGCTTAACTTGCTTGTCCACTTGATATATTGCATTATATACTTGGTTTTTTTTGTGTCTCAAGAAGGTACTATCGCTTTGTAGGTCACTCAAGACTTTGGAAACCTCAAACAACCCTCAAGAATCATCACCAAGTTCCCTTTTCCATCTAGTAACTTGACTTATAGGGGCTTCCATTCATACATCTCACTTTCCATCTCATTCCCCCCTAGGATCATCAAGATTCCCCCCCTTGAGGTGACTACCTCACCTTTAAAGTGACAGGAACACCTGCCTAAGGTGACAATGGGTAGGTGCTCTCTTAGTTGTTGCCATTCGGTGGTTAGGTCGAGATTTTCCCAAACTACAACTTGTGCGATAACAAAACCTAAGGACCTTGTAAAGGTGAATTTAATTAATGTGTAATGTGCACGTAAGGGTCTAATATATTTCACAATGTCGCTTGAAGACTATTGTTTCTATCAAGGTCCATACATGATAAAAATTACATGAGGTCTTGGTCATATTGACCTTAAGGAGATGAATGAAAATCTTAAGTATCCTAACAACAATAGTATATTAGTTTAGGTACTTGACACAACCATGACAAGGGGTATCTATTCTACCTAAGACGTTGTCTAAGATTTGCACTTGGCTCCATTTGCAATAAATGGCTCCATTGCAGATGTGCATTAGCACATAAAAGAAAAAACATGCCACTTGGGAGAGTTGAACCCTAGGGGGTGATAACAACACCCTCCTTTCGCTGAGCATGGAAGCCCTCATTTACATGATAAAATCAACTTTTAATATTGTATCATAAATCAAGTCATTTTTTGTAATTGCTCTTGAACTTTGAACTCATTTTGTAGATACACTAATGCCATCAACACTTGTGTTTTGAAGGGACCTTGGTGTGCTAATAAGAACCTTAAAAACCAGTTCCTTAAAATATACCACAACTCTTGGAAAAAATAAGGGCCTTTCAATAATGTGTTTTTTCCATTCCTTTTTGTTGGAAAACATTATTTTCGAAGAGAGTTCCGAAAAAAAATGCTCTCTGAAATTATGATTCATTTTATTTTTTTCTATACTAAATACAAATAAGCATAACTTGTGAAGATCCATCTTAAACTCAGATTTATCAAGCACCTAAAGGGATCAAGTTTCTTGAGGAGTAATTTTTTTTAATCATTTAATATAAATGAATTAATACATGACATAAAATAAATTGATAAAAAAATTTACACCTTAAAAAATTTCATTCCTCTTGATGTTGGATAAATCCAAGTTTAAGATATATTTATATTGATTTTTTAAATTTGTTTTTCAAATACTATCACATATATACATAACAACATCTATATTATATTGGACTATAAAACCCTTATCTACTCTAAATGCAAAAATATAACAATACTTTATGCTACCTAAATATTATGACATAAATATGACATAAGTGTGGAGATCATTGATACTCAAACATGGAACACATTTTAAGCTTAAAAAGTCTTTGGAATAATGATGAGAACAATAATGAAATGAATGGTACATAACCAAACGTCATACTTAATATCATTAGAACACACGTAATGGACACTAAATTTGAGTTATATTTGATTGATGATTATATATTGACAATAACATTAGGAAAAGACTTAAAGCAAATGACAAATCAAACTTGGACTCGTGAACGAATTCAATGGTTTAGAGAGGTACAATTTATGAATTATAAACCTTTCAATATGATTAAAGGACTTCCACTATAATTTTTTATATGAGATGGTGACCACTAACTTCTTCTTTAAAAGCGCTCCATTGATTAAACATAAATCAACAATACGATAGAAATATTACCCCACTTGGTATCGTTTAGCTCTTTCCTAAAATTATTGATGATAATGATGTTTGTTGTAATTTAATATCAATATAAATTTTAGATTTAAAAAAAAAATATTATATATATATATATATGTGAATATAGTAAAAATGAAATGATTAAAATATTATAGTGTTAGTAAGTTAAGAAATTAGTTTTAATTGGTTGAGATTTTGTCTTCGTTGAACATAAAAAAATAGGTTAAAATTTCAAGATTTAGGTGGTGTGATTTTTCTTGAATAATGGTGATGAGTTAGCTCGCATTTTCGGATAGTAGCCAATGATGACCATCTTCGTTGTCGATTAACAATTAAGATATGATAGGTTTTGCCACCTTTGAAAAATGTTAAGAAACTTTAGAGAAGTTTAAATGTTTTACAATTTGGATTTTTTTCGACAATCATCATTGGAATATGGCCATAGAAGAATCGTTGGAATTGCAATTTTCATTGCTCAATTTGCATTTTTGATTGCAAAAATGGATTTAACACCCTAAAAAACCCTTATTGCACTCGGATTGTGCAATCTCAACAATTGATATCTGTGATGTCACATAGGTTTAACTTGAGTGATTGGGTAGCATGTTTGTTATCCTCCCGATTCGGGTTCAATTTCCACGAGTGACTTGTTGGCCTGTTGTGATAAGGCTAGAAGAGTAGACGCCCCCAGGGATAGAGGTCCACTTCGATGTGCCTCGAGATACCTTGACCCTTGCTAAGTCACAAGTTATTGGTATATCTGGCTTATAGGTTGTTGGATATACTCTTGGGTTATAGTGGCAACGAGTAGATTTGATCCCAGACCTAGCCTAGATCACTCCACCGAGTTACCAATTCTCATGGTTAAAAAAAAAACAATTAATCTCTGTGATTCCAATAATTCTTCTAAATTTTTAGTCGAATTTTGAGAAAAATGATCATTAAAAAAAACTAAAAATGTTTAGACTATAGTAAGAAATTTTAACAGAATTTTATTGAATGATTAAATTATAAAAATGGGTAAATTATATTTTATATTATTAAGAATAAGGCTTATTAAAAAATAAAAAATATGAATTCATTGACAAGTGGTTTTAGGTTAGTCCAATACCTTGTTTCCTATGAAGATTATGAAAATTGATTATGAATTTGTAAATATTTATTTTATTCTTTTAACTTATAATATTAGAAAAATGGTTGTGAGATCATTTAAATTAGGATTGATAAAATCTTTATATTATTTTCACTTTTTCTTATTAATTATTATTAATGATTTCGTTGTTGGTATAA
>WSFP011416605.1:0-23627 GCA_009831015.1 Picea engelmannii
AACTTTCATCTTCCTTTCCTAGGCAACACTTGTCATTTCCAATTTCACTTAATACATATATGTTGCTTGAAGTTCTCGAAGTTGTTGCAATCAATTTTCTTGAACCTTATTTTCTTGTCTAGCACTTTTGTGAATAGAAAGTAACTTTATTACCTTGGTCACACATTTGACTCACACTTAGAAGATTATGTTTCATATCTTCTAATAGTAGAACATTTTCTTCCTTGGTATTCTTGTTCCCAATTCTGACTGTGCCTTTTTCCAATGATTTTAGTTGAATCATCATTTCCGAAGGAGACTAATCCATCTCTTTCCTTTCTTAATTTAAGAAACCTGTCTCTATCTATTGGCACAGGGGAAGACCCGGGGTTCAACGCTACAACATCACACCAACAAAACCCTAACTATTGGCCCTTTCGGCAACATCTGCGAAGCAGATGAAGTCTCACCCGAGGTAGAGGCAGGGGTGGTTGCAAGACTCAGGTGTCTGCAACCTTAGTTGGGACATAGATCTGTGATTATATCACTTAAAAATAACTTAGCATAGGTCATTCATCAATATTCCACTTAGATCTATTTCTCCGACATAGCAGAGCATCGCATCATTCACTTAGGTCTAGGTTATTTTAGCACTTAACAACAACAAGATAGATCATATCTGGTAGACCAAGCACTTAGCATATTCATACACATAGGATTTAGCAATCATATACATATCTAGCACTAATCATAAGCAAGTCTATTTAATCACATCTAAGCACTTAGCAGTACACAAAATCTAAGAATAATCACAAAGCACAACACACCATATATACGTGGTTCACCCCCACCCTGGGGCTACATCCACCAAATCGTCTTCTTTATTAGCTTCAGTCAATCCGATTATAGCACAGAGCTATCAAAATCCTACTACACATAGGACAGGAGATCTGCATGCACCTTGCCACATCCTCCTTCCTTGAGTAGATCTAGCACAAAGCCTCCTTACAATCTGTGCACTCATCACTTACAACACTTGCACTCATCTCTCCAAGTCAATCACATAGATCAATTATTGCACTAAGCCCTTGGCTAATATTATCTTCCTCTTATATCGCCTAGATGTCTATTTATACATTACAAAAGTGGGCCTAAGTGTGGGTAAACCCACGAGCCGACATCCCTTTCCCATTACATATTCAAAAAAACCCAAAAATGACCCAAAGTGGGCTGAGATCCCGTGATATTTGCTTCGTCTCGCGTGCCTCCTTTGACAGGTTGTCAAAGTCCCAAAAATGGTCAAATATGACCAAGTATTCCTCAAAACTTGGTCAAGGGCCAACAAGCCCCCAACACTCACCTGTGACTCGTCTCAAGTCACTCTGGTCTGAGAAATTCTACCACGAATGCCTCGAGCTTGGCTCGAGCTACTTCGATCTACTGCTATGCCACAACCTCTTGCTCGACGAACTCCTGGATGAGTGCATCATTTACTGGTCCATCGAGAAGCTTCTCTATTGAGATGACGACCTGTTCTAGCTTTGTTCCTTGGGTCTCGATCTCTGTAAATAACATGCATGCCTTATCCTGCATAGGTTGAAGTTGTTGAATTACTTCCATTACGTTGCTTTGGATCGTATGGATCTGTTGTTGGGCGGTGAGCTGCTTGTGAGACTGCTTCATTCTCTCTATGGGTGATAGGGCCTTCAGCTACACCTGTATCTTTTCGGCTTCACGCTTCGCCTCTCAGAGCTGTGACTCCAATTTATGCAATTCTGGATTATCGGTTAGGTTCTCATATATCTGCACACTTATGCTACTTAACTTTTTTCATTCCTTAGTGAGTGATTTGATCCTTTATACTGTGCTCTGGCCAGTCATTTATCGTTGGTCGCGCACTTCTTGCGGGGTACTTGGTATGGTATGAATGTCTAATTCCATGACTCTTTGTTGAAGTTGTTGAATAACTTTAGCAAGCTTCATCACTTGGCATTCTATGGGGTCTCTTTCTTTCTGCTCTAAGCCGGTCACAGAGAGAAATTCTTTCTTGACTTCTTCTTCAATCCCGATCTGCTTCGTGAGGAAGATTTTGGAGGCGAACCCTTCCTTTTCTTTATGATTTCTACTTCGTCTTCTGTTCTTTTTTCGACTTCTTCTAAGTCTTCGCCATCACCTCCTTGGTATGGTGTAGTGGAAGCCATCCTCACAGATAGGTTGTCTATATCCTGGACTTCCTCAACCTTCTTCGTCTTCTTTGTTTTATTTGTCTTATTGGGCCTAGGTGTATCCTGCGCAGCTTCTGGGTTGTTGATGTCAGATATTTCTATGGGGTTTGCTGAAATAAGGAGGTTCGCCAACCATTCCTTGGTGATCTCCTCCAGGTATTCTTCTGTCAACTTATAATAAGACCGAAGTTGTTCCTTGTGATCATCAATGTGTGTTGTAATATATATGAAATGGCATTCTACACTGAACTTCATTAAAGGTCGAAACCTGTGTAAAGTATTCGGGGTCATGCGAGGCTCGGATTGGATGGTGAGATTCAACTGGGTGTAGTAGGTATGGAAGACGACATTGGATTTTCACTGCTTGTTCATGCCGTTCGAGTACCACAGTGTACTGAACTTCATAGCCAGTGGTTCAAAGGGGTTGATGTCCGGGAAGGTTGCACCTTCTGGTAGCTCCCATGCAACAAAATCTATAAGTATCAAGATCTAGCTAAAATGGATTTCATGCTCCTGATTCTGGGCTTCTCTGTAGTCAATCTCTAGTTGGTTCACCAGGTACTTCACCCAGTTCATCTGTAGTCCCTCTACACACTTCCCTGTGAGGTCGACTATAAAGTTGGATACTTGCGTGGGTCGATTCTTGCGTACCAACTTCCCTATGATCAACTGACATGAAAGGCGCACTACGCCACTTTCAATAGAAGATACCTTGTAGCCTCGAGCGCCTTTCTCAACATCACCATAAGATTCTTTGATATTCTAGTCAAGAGTGTGATCTGCGGCCTTTCTAGGATAGTAATCATGGGGATCAGGGCCCTGCATGCTAAGCCCAATGATCTGATTGATCAATGTTGGATCAACTATTATGCGACGATTTAACCATAAGTATCCTCCATGCTAACTCGCCAGAAGCATCTCCACACAATCATTCACCTCCTGGTGTCTGCCGAAGTGTGGTATCTTCATAACGTTGATCAGAGTGGACTATGTGAGTTTCATCATCCATGGCTGAGGGACAATCTTTGAATTCTTTCCCTTGGTTCTGGTTAGGTACTTGTATGGAGAAAGCATACTGTAAATTTTACAATCCCCCAGGTTGAAGACACTAAATTTCAACGATACGACCTTGTCATGATCTACGCAGATTGTGTGTACCCCTTTTGGTAGGTACGCAGTGACTAGAGTGTACTCAAAGTCTCTAGGCACATTGTCTCTATTGATCGCATTGCTCAAAGGTGGTATATAAGTAGGTAAGATGGATGGAACCGACTTCGTGTTGGCCATATCATCTTTATGTTTAGTTCTTCTTTTTGCGTTGGCTCGGGATGTTCCTTCTCGAGCAGTGGACGGGGAGGCTTGCACTCCTCTCATCGATGAATCCTGTAAACCTGTAGACAATCCTCTCTCTGACATAACTCTTTCAGCTCTGAGGCTAGCAAGTACCTCTCTTATAGATTCTTCAGTTGTGCTAAATTCGACAGACATATATGCTCAGGATCAATATCTCAGGTTCTCAAAGTAATGTAGGTACTGTAATAGGGTAGAGAGAAAGAGTGGAGTAATCATTGTTCACAATTCATGTAGTCTGCGGACTCAAATTCCCAATTAGAAAAACTGTCTTCCATGCATGGCGTGATGGAATAAGTAAGTAACTCTGTAACGGATCGTTTGTAATGGATATGGGGGTTCATTAACTATTGTTCTATATATTATGGCGCGGTCTAACAGTCTGGTGATGAGCCATCAATGCTTTTCGATCTGTTCAGAGCGGCAGTCGAATGGATATATCGACCTCCAACAACTATATTTCTTCTCCATGGCAAAGTGACCTATGTCGTTGTTCTGATATCCCAGTGATGCTCCAGTTTTACAAGTTTTCTTTCTGAGAGGTTCCCTCTGGAACCCTCTATAGCCTATTGATATTAGCTCTCTTTTTACTTATCTTCCTAGCCTTCTTCCCCGTGAGCTTCGTATTGGTGGTTCTTTTCTCATTCTGATTCTTAGTTTCCTTGGGCATAGTCACTTCCCACTACTGAGGTTCTCTCCTAGGATTCAGGGGTAATATTTCTTCTATATCTGAGACAGATACTTCAATCTTTTGTGAGTCCTCTAATGTTCTTGCAGCTTTGACATCTGGGCTTCTAGTGTCAAATAGATTTGATTTTTTCTCCTGTTCCTCAATCAATTGTGCGATCCTTCTGGTCATGAAATCTTTTAGCTCTTGTCTCTTCTATTCTAAAACCTTGTATTCTTCCTTCTTCCTGGCTTGATCTCTTTCAATCCAAGGTTTTCCAAGTAACATAGTAAATGGGTCGTTGTCCTCAATAAATTTGAGGATCTCAAAATCTTCCTCGGTCGAAGTTCCATTGACATTCATAGATATATGAGTGAGCCTTCCACATAGGTTTACCAGTTTCCCTCAGAATAACCCTATTCCACTTAGTGAAGGGATCATAGCAGGCCTTCCTATAGCTTCCCAAGTTCTCTCTGTAATAACATTCACCTGTGTTTCCTCATCCATAACACAGTCAATGTCGAAGTCTCCTATTCTTACCTCGATGCATTATTTTTCATTAAAGACCTATGATAATCTAACATGTCGGTGGTCATTCAAGGTGTCTTTCATCTGTAGTAATATCTTTTCTAATTATTTCTGGGGTTCTACTATTTTTGGATCTGCCTTAGGGTTTTCTTCACTCAGATTCATGCCTTCAATATTATCAATCATTCTATGGAAATACAATACTTTGTGGTCCAATGCTTGGCAATAAAGACAACTAGGTCTTCCACCAGGACATTCCTTAGTTATATGTCTCGTTCTTCTGCAACTATAACATAAGGTTAATCCTCTCTTACTTTTAAATGATCCCCAACTTCTTATGTACTGTGCACCAGGATAATGGTAGCTAGCCTACAAAAAATTCTTTCTAGGATCTTGCATCCATTGCTTAGTCCAAACATTCTTTCTATGCATAGCTATAACATATCTATCAGATCTATTCATGTCAAACTTTCTTTCATCCATTAATGCCCTAGTTTTCAAGCTAGGACAGAGTCTATCAAACATACCTAGATCGATACTCTAGAAATAAAAAAAAATCACTTATCTTACTTCTACAGAGCACAAAGCTTTCAGATCTAAAAACTTTTTCTACTATTATTACGTTTATCAAAGCACAGATCTTACAGATCTTACCTCTTTTCTGCAGATCTTACCTCTTTTCTTCAGAAACTTCCACGTTTACTTTTCTTAGAGAACAAAGCGTTCAGATCTCGCTTCTTTTCTTCAAATTTGGCCTTCTCTTTTCAGATCAAGTAAAATACTACGCACTAGGGCACATATCCACGCACAGAGCTTCCACAGTTTCAAGATGAATCTTTGCACAAAGATTCTTCTCCCTTAGTTCCCAAAAATCATAGTTTCAGTCTTGACAACGTAACCATTTGTTGGAACAAGGGAAGACTCGGGGTTCAATGCTACAACAGCACACCAACAAAACCCTAACTACCGGCCCTTTGGGCAACAACTGCAAAGCAGATGAAGTCTCACCTGAGGTAGAGGCAGGGGTGGTTGCAAGACTCAGGTGTCTGCAACCTTAGCTGGGACACATATCTATGATTATATCGCTTACAAATCACTTAGCATAGGTCATTCATCAATATTCCACTTAGATCTACTTCATCGACATAGCAGAGAATTGCAGCATTCACTTAGGTCTAGGTTATTTTATCACTTAGCAACAACAAGACAGATTAGATCTGGTAGACCAAGAACTTATCATATTCATACACATCGGATTTAGCATTCATATACATCTCTAGAACTAAGCATAAGCAAGTCTATTTAATCACATATAAGCACTTAGCAATACAAAACATCTAAGAATAAGCACAAAGCACAACACACAATATTTACATGGTTCACCCCCACCCTGGGGCTACGTCCACCAACTCATCTTCTTTATTAGCTTCAGTCAATCTGATTACATCATAGAGCTATCAAAATCCTACTCCGCATAGGACAGGAGATCTGCATGCACAGAGTCTCCTTACAATCTGTGCACTTAGCACTTACAACACTTGCACTCAGATCTGCAAGTCAATCACATAGATCAATTCTATCACTAATCCCTTGGCTAATCTTCTCTTCTACTTATATCTCCTAGATGTCTATTTATACATTACAAAATTGGGCCTAAGCATGGGTAAACCCATGGGATTACATCCCTTTCCCATTACATATTCCCAAAAACTCAAAAAGGACCTAAAGTGGGCCAAGATCCCGTGATCTTTTCTTTGTCTCACGCACCTCCTTCGACAGGTTGTCGAAGTCCCAAAAATGGTCAAATATGACCAAGTATTCCTCAAAACTTGGTCAAGGGCCAACACTATCACCTATCATGTGTTTTGAACAACCACTGTCAACATACCAACCATGTTTCTTATGCTTAGCTTGTAGATCGAGTGTGCATTCTTCATTGCTATATTGATTCTGCTTTCTTATCCATGTCCTTTTCTGAGGTTCATGTCTGTGAATGTTGTTGTTCTGTTGTGGTTCTCTAGGAGGGACTGTCATTCTACAATCTTTGACCATGTGTGCAAAGTTGTTACATTTGTATCATTCCACTTCAGTGCTCAAAGATTCAAACATGTTGTAACTTCTTCTCTGTGTTTCACTAGGCCTTCTTGGATAACCCTTTTGTGTATTACTTTCAATTTTTTTTATGTTCCTATTGTTAGCTCTGAAATTCATATATTTATGTCCAAAATTATTACATGCATAACATAAAACAAAAAATATAGTTTGATACCTAGGAGTTGAAGATATTCTAAAAGGAGGTACTCTTATGAATCCTTCTTCTTCCTGAGGCCAATCTGTTTTTGTCAGTCGTTGATTCTTAAATATGAATCTTCTCAGTGGAGGAGTGTCCTTGTAATTTTATTTGTAGACCTTCCTATCCCCTTTGATTGTTTCTGCATATCTTTTCGGATATGTTTCTTTTTCTGTTGTTTTGGAGCTTGATCCATTTTCTATTTGATTGTATCCAAATCCGGACTTGTCATGATGAGGTTTTTAACTGCTGATAATGTCATTCAAAAATTTTGAGTTGTTCTACATATTTTTCTTTTGAATATCCTTTCTTAATGTGACAATTTATGCTTCCAAATTTCCAATGATCCTGTCTCTTCCTTCTAGTTTTTCTTTGAGTGCTTCTTCAATTTGAACCTTCAAATTTGTGATCATTTTTTCTAGTTCATGAGTGTCTTCTTTCTTGTCTAGTTTCGCTTGTAGTTTCTTGTTTTTATTCTTTTCTCTTATGATAACTTCTATGGCACACAACAATTCTTCTCGGTAGTCAACTTATGCCTCTTCATATTCTTCTTTGGAGTCTTCTACTGCCATGAATAGAACTCATTCTGTCTCACTGTCACTCACTTCATCTTTATCCGATGATGAGATGTCTTCTTTGGTGCATAAGCTTTTCTTGAAAACTTTCTTTGTGGTTCTTTTTCCTTTATATGTTTGTTTTCTATTTGAGTAACCTTCATCATTTATATTTTTCTTATGAGGACATGTGTTAGCAAAATGACCAATACCATCACAATTCAAACAAATCAAAGGAAGATTACCTCTATACCTGTCGTTGGTTCCCTTGTTCAATCTTCTGACAAAGTTGGTCTCTTCTTCATCATCTTCCTAGATGTCATTGTTGTTTCTATGTTATTTTTCTTTTTTCTTCCCCTTTTGCTTTGACTTTTTGGATGATTTGAAGGTTGCTTCTTTTATATCTAGATTTTCCTATTTAATTCTCATGTCATATGCTGTGAATATTCCATGTAGTTCGTCCATGCTTATTGAGTTTAGATCTGCTCTTTATTCTAGTGTTGATATCTTAGGGTCAAATCTCATAGGAAGAGATCTTAGTACCTTTTGAACAATTACAGATTCTTTGATTTCTTCTCCCAATCCCAAGATCGCATTTACTGTTTCATCGAATCGTAAAAAGTAAGTTGTAATATTCTCATCTTCCTTAATATTTAGTTGTTTGAACTGACCTCTGTAAGTTTGAAGCTTTGCTTCTTTGACTTTTGAATCTACCTCATAAATATTTCGAAGTTTGTCCCAAATATCTTTAGCGGATTTACAATGTACAACTTTTGTGAATATCGATTCTCCGAGACAATTTAGAAGTGCATTTGTGGCCTTGGAATTATTTTGACCGAGTTTCATTGCTTTGTCATTTGTCGATGGAACTGTTGGTGCTTTGTATCCATCTATAATTGATTGCCAAATTTCAAATCCCTGTGCCTGTATATATGTCTTCATCCTTATGCTCCAAAATTCATGCTTCTATCCATCAAACTGTGGTATTCCATTTTTGTACATGTTGTTTCTCTCGATGATCTACCTTTCAGTGGTTAAACTAATTTCTAAAGGAACCCACTTTGATACCAATTGTTGGATTACTAAAAGGGGGGGTGAATCAGTAATAGAGAAATATAATCCTTTTTAACCATATAATGCAAGTGTTATATCAATGTAGCATTATCATCCAATATTTGTCTAGAGTAAATAAACAATGAACAAATGAACAATCATACACATACACATTACACCAGTATTTTTACATGGAAACCCAAAGTGGGAGAAAACCACGGAATGTTTTTTCTTATATGTCTTGAAGAATTACATTCATTGGAAGCACCAACTTCCTTTGTTTTCTAGCTGCAACTATAAGGAGGCTCCAACCCCCTAGTTTCTCAAGCTACAGCCTAAGGGAAGCTCCAAATCCCCAATTCTCTAGCTACAACCAGAAGGAGGCTACAACCCCCTATGTTCTCCGGCTACAACCACTTGTCCTTTCCTCATCCAACCTCCCTGACATATAAGTAGAATGATGGAACCACTGTCACACTATCAATGTGATATATACTACTGTAAACCTGTACCAATCAACCTACACCAAACAACCTATACCAATAACCTAAACCATGCATCAACCATGCATCAACCTGTACCATAAACAAGTGCATCAACCATGCACCAACCTGTACCTCAACCTCAACCAAAATCCCTCATCAATTTCATCATCCAAATCTGATTTGTAACTCTGTAATACACCTGGTGTATATGATCACATACCTGCAAACCTTCCTTAACTTTAACAACAAGAGACTAGCATTTTCATCAAACTTTACTTTAGTCTCACATGACTAGTTTTGGATTAGTCAACTACCCTAACTTGAAATACTCATAACTATGTACCTGTAATGAATAAAGATCTGAAAATATTACACAATGTTCTTTAGTATTTTTTATGCAATTACTCCAAGTGTCACTACTTGAAACCTCTCAGAAAAGGAGTTATAGAAAAAATGGCATACCTTGTTGAATTCTAGCATATTCTAGAGAGAGAACTTGTAGAGAGTGCCCCGCACAGAATATTTTTTGTATGGATTTGAAAATTTTACACAGAATACCAAATAATATAATCTAACCAACACATTTTTTCTTATTGAATTTGCATCTATTATGAAGTAGGTATGATGTTTTTACCCGAAACACTTGTTTTAGACTATTTTCAAGACTAGCCACAAACCCTATTTTCCACGGAGTGTAACTCCAAAAATACAACGACACACAAGATGAAATTTTTACCACATATACTTGTATATGTTGCCTCAATGGCCTCCCAATTTCATGGTATGAATCATTCTATAAACAAAGTTATTGTGAAAATGGTGAAATGACCTATAAATAACATACCTTAGAAAGCATCATCAAAAGAATTTATCCTCCCTCGAATTTTGGCCTTCTTTAATTCACCTTCCCTTTGAAATTCGGCTTAGATATCCTTTGGTTACCTCAGTCACCTGTAGATATTCAATATGCTCAAATGTGATTAAAATGAGAGAGCCTTACCTCTTATTTATACTCTCCAAGTAGCTTCCTTAGAAGCATATTCTAGGCCACTTTGTCCACATGGTCACCTTGCCCACATAGTCACCTATGTCCAACTTTGCCCAATTTTCCACTTGTCCATGTATCCAATAGCTACTTGAACACTTAACCCATTTTCCTAATTTTAGGATTAACCTTCTTATAACCACTTTCCATAATTATAAATTTCTCTATTTACTTTATTATTTAAATAATCCTCCTTGACTTTGTCACTTCACTTTATTGTTTAAATAATCCTCTATGATTTTGTCAATTAACTTTATTATTTAAATAATCCTCTTTGACTTTGTCACTTCACTTTGTTATTTAAATAATCCTCTTTGAATTTGTCACTTCACTTTATTATTTAAATAATTTATTCTTTGCAAGCCCTTTGACTTCTTTGACCTTTTGGGGTTTCAAGCCAATCATATGAGGGTACTTCAACTTCATAAGTCCATAACTCTCAAACCATGAGGAGTTATGTGACGTTTCACATACCACCGAAAATGGCATGACATGTACTATCCATATAGAATATTCTTACCTGCAAATATATAAAAACTCATACCATTATACATAAAACAAACTTGGGTCCATTACCCAAACCTTTGTGCTACCTAAATTTGCTACCGAACTTTCTTCAAGGGTTGACATCAATGAAAACCAGCCCAATTAATCAAAAATATGATTACTCATCGAATGTAGAAGCCATAATTGCAGTATAACACCTTCAAGGAAAGGAAACTATGTGGAGAGATCCACTGAAGCAAGCTAAGCACCTTAATGAGAAAATAATTTATTGGAAGTAGTTCAAGAAATATTTTCAGAAACAATACTTGTTAGAGCAATATTATGAAAAGAATATGCAAGAGTTCTTTGAACTCAAACTTGGGAACATGACTATGGATGAATATGATAAAACGTTCTTGGAACTTATTAGGTATATGAGCTTCATCAAATATGAGAAGGTAAAAATTGAGAGGTTCCTAAGTGGACTACCATCCTTCTACAAGGATAAATTTTACTTTGACGAACCCAAGTATTTAGAAGAATCCATAAAAAAGGATACGTATTTGTATGAGCACACCAAAGAAAGGAAATTTGTCTAAAGGGCCTGGGATGAGAAGAAGAAAGGATTCAAGCCACCTTTCCAAAAGAATAGATCTCAATCCTATCAACAAGAGAAGCCATCTCAAGGTGATAAAAAAATGACAGATTCCTTGGGAAAGAAGCCAATAAAACAACCCATAAAGTGTTGGGGATGTGAAGGAGATCACATGTATAAATATTTTCCTCATAAAGGAGATAAGATGAAGACTATTAATAGAATCAATCAATAGGAGACAATAGAGGACGTGAGAAAAGTAATGATATGGATCTATGCAACCTTGGACAATAGACAAGCGGGCTATCAATCCCACATAATTGAAGTGGAAGATAAGATTGATAATCAACCCATATCTATTTTAATTGATTGTGGAGCTAGCCATAGCTATATAGATCCAAAGATAGTTGAAATATTTGAATTGAAGAAATTTTAGCATGAAAAGTATTGGTTAGTTCAGCTAGCTACTAGAACGAAGAGAATAATTAATGAGCTTGCTAAAGAATGCCCTATAAACATGAATGGAATTAACACTAAGGTATATTTGAACATCATATTGCTTGGTTCTTATGATTTCTTGATTGGTATGGATTGGATAGAAATGCATCGTGTTTTTTTATATTGTTATAACAAGGTTTTCACATGTCTTGATGAGGAAGGGAATTCAAGGACAATGCGATGTATTTGAAGGCCTATATATGTCCAAGCGATTTCAACATTGCAACTGAAAATAAGTTTTATAAAAGGGTTCCAAATATATGCATCCCATATGGAAGATCCAGTGAAGGATAAGGAGCCAAGTATCGAAGATTATCTAGTCTTGAAATATTTTGAAGACGTATTTAAAGAGTTGAGAGGGTTTCCACCAAAGAGGGATATAGATTTTTCTATTGACTTAATTCTTGGATTTTCCCTAGTATCCAAGAATCCCTATAGAATGAGTGTCCTATATTTAAAAGAGTTTCAAATGAAACTAGAAGGGTTGTTAAAGAAAGGGTACATACTCCCAAGTGTTTCTCCTTGGGGTGCCCCAATTCTTTTTTTCAAGAAGAAATATGGGACGTTGAGGTTATATATTGACTTCAAACAACTAAACAAGGTTACATTCAAGAATAAATATCATTTTGCAAGGATTGATGATATTTTTTATCAACTAAAAGGAGCAAGGATATTCTCCAATATTGAATTGAGGTCAGGCTATCTTCAAGTGATAATAAAAGAAGAGGATACTAGCAAAACATCCTTTCAAACAAGGTATGGACACTATGAGTTTGTAGTGGTGCCTTTTGGGTTGACAAATGCACCAATTACATTTATGTGTCTGATGAATGGCATGTTAAGATATTTCCTAGACAAGTTTGTCATTGTATTCTTGGATGGAATTCTTATCTATTCCAAGACAGAGGAAGAGCATGAGTGACATATGAGGATGGTGCTACAAGTGTTAAGATAGAACCAATTGTATGCCAAATTGATTAAATGCACTTGTTATCAAAAGCATATCCATTATTTAGGTCACATTGTTTCGGAAGATGGTATAGCATTGGATCTAGAAAAGGTTGAATAAATCAAAAGTTGGCAAGCACAAAAAAACATTTAAGAGGTTAGAACATTTAGATCATTTATGGCTACTGTAGGAGATTCATTGTGAGATTCTCAAATATTGCATATCCAATAACATCGTTGCAAAATAAAGGAGTAAAGTTTGATTGGAGTGCCAAGTGAAGAAAATTTCCATTTCTTAAAGGATTTGCTAACCATTGCACCTATTTTAAAAGTTGCATATCCAAATGAGGATTTTGTTGTGTGCACAGATGTATGCAAGGAAGGGATCAATGGAGTCCTTATGCAAAATGGGCATGTAATTTGTTATGAGTCCAAATAATTGAAGGAACATGAAATAAATTGTGCCACACATGACTTAGAGTTGGCATCCATACTACATGCCTTAAGGATGTGGAGGAATTACCTCATGGGAAGGAAATTTGAATTGATGACAAACCATAGTGGTCTGAAATACTTGTTTGAGCAACCAACATTAAATTCTAGACAATCTAGATGGCTAGAATTTCTTAGTGAATACAACTTTGACATCAAGCACATAAAGGTAAAAGATAACAAATTGGTTGATGCACTCAATAGAAGGGTGCATAAAATGCATTCTACAACCATTAATATGTACATGACATATTTAAAAAATAGAATTCTAGAGGTTGTAAGAACATATCAACATTGTGTGCAATTTAAAGAAAGCTTACAGTGGAATGATATACAACAAAAATATAAGGATTACAAGATGGAAGAGGATGGAATCCTCTTATTTCAGAACATATTTTATGTTCCCAATTCTCGAGAATTGATAAATTATGTTTTGAATGATATGCATAATGTGTCATACATTGGACACCCAGGATATAAGAAAACTATTACAGTTGTAAGAGGCCGATATTTTTGGCCTAGTATAAAGAAATATGCCATTGATTATTTGATTAGATGCATGGAATGTCAGAAGGTAAAGGCTGAGAACATACATCCAACGGGATTTCTATAGCCATTTCCCATTCCTGAATGGAAATAGGAAGTTGTTACTATCGATTTCATTACCAATTTTCCTAGGATAGCAAGGAAACATGATTCCATCAAGGTAGTGGTGGAAAATATTCCAAAGGCTGCACATTTAATTATGGTAAAAGTAACTCATAAGGTGACCAATGTTGCAGAAATTTACATGAAAGAAATTGCTAAGATACATGGTGTGCCTAAGGCAATAGTGTCAGATCAAGATCTCAAGTTCACTTCCAATTTTTGGAAGGGGTTTTTTAAGGGATTTGGGACAAATTTGAATTTCAGTACAACATATCACTGAGAGTCAGATGGGAAGACATAGAGAATTAATAGGATAATTGAGGATATGTTGAGAATGTATGTAATGGAAAATCCTTCTAGGTGGGAGGACTATATCCATTTAGTTGAATTTTCCTACAATAATGGGTATCAAGAATCATTGAAGATGATCCCATTTGAAACAATATATGGCAGAAAATGTAGCACACCAGTAAGTTGGGACAACCCAAGAGACAGATTTGTGATTGGGTCGGAATTGTTAAACAAAATAGAAGAATAAATGGTAAAGATCAGGCATGATTTGAAAGTTGCACAAGATTGGTAGTAGAGCTATGCCGATAAAAAGAGAACACATAGAGAATTTAAGGTGGGGGGGCATGTGTTTTTAAAAGTTAAAGAAAAGAGAAGATCATTGAAATTGGGAAGTTGCCCAAAGTTGGAAATGAGATATTGTGGGTCTTTTGAGGTCTTAGAAAAGATAGGACTAGTTGCATACATTCTAGCATTACCTACATCCATGAGAATTCATAATCTGTTCCATGTTTCTTTATTAAAAAATTATGTACCTGATCCTAATCATGTGATTGATTGGAATGTGATCCAGGTGGAACACAAAGGGGATTTCCGGGTAAACCAGTACGCATCCTAGACTAGAAATTCAAAGTTCTTAGGAACAAAAACAATGTCTTGGTAAAGTTTCAATGGACATGTTATGGTCCTATAGACTCTACATGGGAGCACGAGGAAGGCATGCATAAATCATACCCACAATTTTTTGAAAATTTTGAAGAAATTGAATGTACATTTGTACATAAGTGAATGAAGACTCCATTTTGGCAGCTAAAGTTCTTGGAACCCCAACCCTGAGATTTCTTGTCCATTCGATGTGTGGGTTGAGAAGAAATGGGAGTTGTTGGATGGAATTGTTGTGTGAGTCATTAAGTTGCAGAATTATCAAATATTTGGATGCAATGTTTATATATATGTCAATGTGTAAACTGTATGGTTATGTGCATTGAAGAAAGTGCAATTTGTAGGGGGAGGGGAATGTAGAATCCCCGTTTTCAGACCCCAAAATAGCAATGTATATTGTATATGACGTATATTTCCAAGAGCCAAGTGATGTATGTTGTAAATATAGTATATATCCAAGAGCCAAAACAATGTAATATGTAAATGGTGTAAATTGAATATAATAAATAAAATGTATCGTCGATTGCAAAGGGACACAGACGAATATTTGGGGTCTATGTATCCACAAGAGAGGGAAGGGGTCCAAGGGGGGAGAGTTTACCCATATCTATTAAACCAAAATTCATTTCTTATTTCCTTCTAAATTATCCTTACCATGAACCTTTTATTAGTTGTTGAGTATGCCTGAGCCCAATCATTTAATTCATGTAAGAGGGTTGGTGTGAGAGTCACTTCCCATAGTTATTGAGAGCATGGGGGATAAGTACAATAATCTTGGGGAAGAGTGCAAGTAAAAAAATCTAGAGAAAGAAGGGAAAATTGTATGGGTAGGAGACCAGAATTATGCATTCACGTTTTTGCATGGAGAGAAGGTTTTCCTTGGAATTTTTTGGCCAGCAATGGAGTTATGAGCGTTGAAGATTGAAGGTAGTTGTTGTGGATATGTTTGGATATCGTTTGGAGTTTTAATCTAGGGGAGAAAGAGGTTTTGTTCTTGGGAGTGACATGCTACTAGAAATTCACCAAGGAAGCATGTGTTTTGTTGTTGGGTGAATTCATGTTGCAACTGTAGAATTCTTGAGGTCCCAACAAGTAAAATTATTTTCCAATATGTGTTAGAATCCCTGGAGGGGAGTGAAAAGGACTGAGGGACTGTGAGTGCTGAAGGGGGATTCCATCCCTTGGGTTGTGCAAGTTGATGGGAAGAGAGTTGGTAGACTGCAATCAATTGTGAGAATTGAATGTTGAGAGGGGGACATTATCCAACCTTAGGGATCACCTTCTCTTGTGGAATCATATCCCCATCTTGGGGGTGTCTTTATGTTGAGAACTGAAACAACAAGGATATGGTTGGGAGGAACATCTTTCCTCTGTAGTGGGTTGCACATTTTATAAGATAAGTGTTCTTATATGTTATGTTTAATTTGTTAAATGATGATATATATTTTTTTGTGCATACACTATGAGTTATCTTGGGTAATGTTGCTTGTTGTGAGTAGAAAAATGCATTTAAATATTTATTCAGGTGGTTGAATAATGTTGTATGTATTTAGTTTCTACTATGTACAATAAAGAATAATTATATTGACATTTTATTGAGTATGGACAACTGAATGAACTTGAATGTCATGTTGTGGATTACTTTCGCATTTATATTTAGTATTAGAAATTTTTATTGGGTAATTTTAACTGTGACGTGACCCAACTGGGAGATGGATACGCTACAAAACCCAACCTTATCTTAAGATATGGTTCCTAAGAAAATACAATTATAGAGTTAAACGGGCCTGAAGTCATGAAATGGTGATGGATTGTCCTTCTTTGGGATAATATATATGAACATAGATTTAAAAGAACCTGGGATATTTCTCTTATTTGTGAACTCCTAACCCTTAGCTGATCTTCTTCTACCAATTTAGAAAACCCAATAAAAAACTCAATTGTCCATCCATCAACGCTTGAGATTTTTCCCTACTTGAAAGAAGACAAGATAGTTTTTAATTCCTCCTTTGAAACATATTCTATCAACAAATTACTGGCTTTTTCACTAACAAACATCTATGAAAGTAGGTGGAAATCTTCAAAATTTCTACAAAATTATCCAATCATTTGCTTTATATTGGTTTTGGAAATGTGAAACCCCCAATTCTACAATTTCTTGAAACTTTCCAACTTTAATTCCATTAGCCTATTTGGCATCTCCCATATTGTGTTATTATTTTTCCTATGATTATAAACTTAAATTGTGAAATTACTTAGAGTTTTCATCCCCACTATATAGCCAAATGGAATTGCTCTTAATGCTCCATTAAGACTCTTTTTCTACCAATAATTTCGTCCTAGTTTTTTCTAAATCCCTTAAGTGGGGTTTGGAATCTTCTCAAAACACTCCATTTTTTTCATTGGAAAGGAAATATGAAATTTATATTTCCATGGACACTAAGTTATAATCCATATTTTATATTTGTTGTAGGTCCATGTACTTGCCATAATATTGATGTTTTTTAGATTGGCTGCAAACTGAAAACTAACAAAGTCTCTCATGGTCCCATTAGATATTTTCCATTTATCTTTAACCAACTCAATAAAATCCTAATCCTTAAGGAATGAAAGATTAAATTTGAATGGATTGGTAGGCTTGCTATATTATTTTTTGTGTGTGGAATATGATTAGGAGATTATTAGATTCTCTTGCTCAATCTATTGAATATCTAATTCTTTATTTGTTAAACATGATGTTCTCTAACACTGCAATCATACCAATCATTTTGGAAATTGCATTAGCACCTTATTTGTTATTTCACCATGTAACCACAATATTAATGGGTCATACATCAATCAAACCTACCTCCTTGAACTTGTGAATATAAAATCTAACTATTGGATCAACCCTAGTTGTTGGTCCCCAAATTTTGGATTTATGAATTGTAAATTTGATATGTCATTCTATTATCACCCTTTCAATTTTAAGAAAATCATTTGAAAGAAATGATTGCTAGAATTAAACCCTATCTTCATAAGGTCCATAAACATTGATTATCAAGGATACCCTATTCATATCCAGTGAGAAGGTTTCTACTCCTATCTTTGAAACAAGATACTCATAATTCATAATTGTAAAGAATCTCTTTCTCTATCTAATGTATATCCCCCCATGTTAGGGACCTAACCCCTCACGTAGATAGAATAATATATTTTCCATGTAATAAAGGTCGAAATTAGTTAATAAGGCCTAAACATATTTTCCATAGAATAAAGACTAACATAGTTAGTAAAGCCTATTTAATAAATGTGAACAAGTAAATGTAAGAAGACCTAATATAAGCTTCCACTTCTAGAAATATATTCCTCTACAATGTTCTTTAGGAGATAAAATTAGTATAAATAAGAGTAGGAGGCATGAGAAATATTGTCTTGAGAATTATTGTCATAGAGCTCTTCTCTGCTGGAGGTTGCCCCCTCCAAGAGGCAAGTGAACACTGCTTTCTTTGAATAAAGGTATTATTTATGGTGTTTCTCTTCTCAATATTTTGTTGCTCCATTGATAATTTATAAATATTCATGTTTCTACACATTATATTACATATGGTACCTTACAAGTGGTATCAGAGAACTTTCCTTGGTAGGAATTGTGGGTACAATTTTTTTTCTGAGGGTAGAGACGTGTATTGTCGGTGTCTTTAAAGAAAAAATATATATCATTCAGTCGGTAAAATTGTGGTGGGGAAGAATACACATAGGCAATGCAGACGGTTTCACGGTATTTCCTAGAAACCAATTTTTTTTCCAATTTTGGAAACCTCTGTAACCCCTATAGGTACCCCTCGAGTAGTATCGCATCAGACAAAATCTATACATGACCATCACTCCCACGTACCGACAGGTATATAAGGAGTCTCATAGGTCTCCTAAAACCATACCTAGATCAATCGATTGGCCACCTAACTTCTATAGTGCCATCGAGAACAACACTCAGGAAGATACTCTCTAGTACATGGGTAATCAAGTAGTATGGCTAAGGGTATGGTCGAGCCTCCTTAGTTGGTGCTCTGAGATATTGGTCTAAGTACTACTATTTGAAACTTCACATATATCAGAGAACATAAAGTATATTTTTTCCGCGCAACCTTGCCTCCTACATTCTGGTTACGAAATTACTACACATTTTTTCTGTTAAGAATTTGGGCATTTCGACACTACAGTATTATTCAGGTTGGAGTATAAATCCACAGGAAAAACAAACTATGGGTCCTTCCCGCACCCTTATTTTAGACCTATCTCATTAGATTCCCCTTTTTGTCTTGTTAATTGTGATACCTATCATTTTTAACCCTTTTCTTTACCATGTGGACCCATACCCTTCCCAACACCTTTATTTCCCACTTGCCCTATTGGTTTTCTCTCATTTCCCTAATTGTAATGGCATATATCGATTATCTGCTTTTTTTTTCATGGACCCACCCCTCTTCCTCTCATGTCTCCCACCCACCAAGAAGAAACCAATCAAAACTAAATAATGACCTTACTTCCCTTCAAGTCCAAGTGAATACTGACATTCCTTCCATTCATGTCAAAATGGACTACATCCAAGAAAAACTAGGTAGCCAAATTTTTGAAGTCAATTCCACTCTCACACAATTCATGAACAAAATATAGGGTCCTTCCCCATCCGAACCACCTATATATACTGAATATGTTGCCTCAAATGACCTTTTCACTCTCATTCCAACTCCCTACCTCGTGACCCTCATCTTCCCAGAGTTGAGGTGAACAAATTTGATGGCTCGAATCCAACAACCTGGGTCACTCAAATGGAACACTATTTATCCCTACATGGAATTACTGATGGGTTGACTGAGATTCATTACGACATTCTCTATTTGAATTTGGAATGATGTAAATGGTGGAAATGGCATAGAAATTCATGTCAAGGGTCTGTTTCTTGGTCATAGTTTGTTGGTCACATTTTGTTGCTGAGTTGTATGAACTCTTTGACACATACACCCACCATTTAGGACGTCTGACAAAATTGAAATAGTATGGAACAGTGGAAGATTTTATTGTTTTCTTTGAGCACTTGTATTTTTGAATGGAAGGCATGACAGATGATTTTTTCAGGGAATGTTTTATCAGTGGCCTCAACGATGAAATCTGAGCTTAGGTCATAATGGCTCTCCTCTAGACTTGGTTGGAAGAAACTAAATGTACTAAGGAGGTACAATAGATCATCCTGGCCCAGAGAAGAAAACACACTTTTGTTCCCTGCCCTAAACCCACCATCCCTATCCCTCAGGCCACTCCTATCAAGGTCCAAAAATTAACACAAGTGGAAAAGGTTAAATGCAAACTCAAGGGTGTCTACTATAATTGTGATGAAAAATATTTTCCAGGGCACAAGTGTAAAGAAAAGAAACTTTTTTAAGGTCATTTCAGAGGATTTTTTTGATGAAGATGTCAAGGTTTCTCCTGAAGCTAAGCTACCCCAAACAAATAATCTTTCATCACCCTCTGTGTTATAAAAACAGGATCACGAAGCAATAAAATAAAACAAATGAAGAAATAAAACACAGATATATGCGGTTCACCGAGTGTGGGATACATCCACCAGAGAAATTTCCAGGTCCTTCCTTTTTATTATCTAGCAAAAATGAAGGGATACAACCTACAAAACACCTGCTGTAACTTCCTCTTCTTTCTCTCACAGTCTCCTCTCTCGAAATACAATATTCGTTATCACAAATAGCCGCAATACAATTCCCTCATACATAAAAAAGGGTTTCCTTCTAGGGAAAAAATCCCTAACATAAATTATATCATCATATATATGATCTTATAATGAATGGTTCAGATTGACTACACAATTACAATATTTTATAAAACCAAACACCATGTGTGCCAAGAAGACACCAAGATCCTTGCTAAAGAATACCACTACTACAAACGGCACTTTAGAGAGGCCCTAGAAATAATCAATCATCCTAACAATATGAACATAGACGGTGGCCTAGATGCAAGTAGCATTTGGCTTCCCTTGATTAACCAACTCAATGACCCTAGAAGATCAATTTTGAGCGATCAAGTTTGACACCTTCCATAGATCTAGTTTTCTTTTCTTTTCTTTTAGTTTTCTTTATTTTCTTAGGGATCTTAATCCTTGAAGTTTCTTAACATTATACTAAAATTATATTAAAACCCCAATTTTTAATAATACCTTAGTTTTCTTTTTATAGTCTATCTATCATTTTTTACTAAAAATTAAGACCTAGGTTTATATTACACTAGTTATCATTTTAATATACTTTATAGTTAGATCTAATAAGATTATTAAAAAAAATGTGATACTACTACAAACTTCACTATGATTCTACATACTCATTACATATTATAGTATTTATATAACTTATTTAAACGATCTTTTAGGTTTTATTCCATAATTTACATTATAATTTAGATCTTTTACCTATAATACTAATACTAATATTTTTTATTTTTTTTACTGGGGGAATCGACAACTCGCGGTTCTCGTACTCACGTGACATGGGGTCGATACCCGTACGCTACCACTATAACCCCAGGTGCACCACTTTATAGCCCTCAATCTTGGAGCACAAGTAAATTGGGGTGAGAATCGAACTTGAGACCTCCTTTACATATTTCCTTCCATTTACACGGCACTTGCCAAGCGGTCAACACCCCTGCGAGCAATATTAATACTAATATTATTATTACAATTAATAACTAAATAATATTTCTAGGGTTTATTTAAAAAAAATTATAATTTAGTTTATTAATTACTATTAATCACATAACCTTAATATTTAATTTCACAACCTAACATTATCTTATTTATAGATTTCTCTTTAAAAGGAAATTAGGGTTTCTCTTTGGGGCTTCTCATCTCAAGCTGACAAGTTTAGCTTCAAATTTTGTCCAACATCATGTATTTATTAGATATATATATAGCTCATATCCTTGACAAGTATTTCTCAATATGAATCCAATTTTGAATTCAAAACATCGTTTAGAATGGCTCTAACTGTGGACAATCCGAAATATCTCTCTGCAATATTTTACAAGGCAAATTTTTCCCAAAATTTTTCTTCGGGGGTGTTTCCCCTGAATCCCCTGCTAGGGGGGATCCATTAATTTTCTCCTCTCCACATGGAACCCCCTAACTACAATAGTGGGGGGGGAATCCCCCCACACTCCCCGTCAAGAAATGGGATCCAAACACGGCTAAAACAAACCTCTGAATCAGGAAGATAATCAGGCTCCACAACCAACACTTTGATCCTCCTAAAGTTGAACCACTGATTTTGTTGAAAAATCTCACTATTTTTTCTTCTCCCTAAATCGTCAAACTGATTGGTTACATTAAGAACAATAAATTCATCATCCTAATTGACAGTGGAAGCACTCATAATTTCATTCATTGCCACCTTTCTCAAGAAATCAATTGCTATATATGCGCTATCAACAATTTTCAAATCATGATTTCCAATTGTGGTTCCATGAAATGTGGGGGGCGTTGTAAAAATGTCAAACTACAAATTGGTCAGTATAACCTGAAATCTCACATGTTTTCTATTGACATGGGTGGTTGTGACATTGTTCTTGGTGTTGAATGGTTATGTAGTCTTGGCCCCATCACGATGGATTTTAAGAATTTAACCATTCAATTCCAACAAGAATTACAACAGTACAAATTTGAAGGCATTAATGCAGGGTCTTTGGAGATCATCAATTTCCACCGCATGGAAAAGTTACTCAAAAAAGGTCATTCTGACATCATTGCCCCACTCCATTCCATTCAAGCAATTGAGACACCCTCCATACACCCCGACCTTCAATATATCCTTTCCCTCCATCCCATTGTTTTCCAAACTCCCTAGGGCCTTTTCCCCTTTCGTTGAGACCATGACCATTCCATTCCTTTAATACTGGGTAGTCTTCCTCCCAATTCTCACCCTTATTCTCATCCCTTTTCTCAAAAAAATGAAATTGAGAAAATTGTCCAAGAATTGTTAGCAGTGGGTATTATCCATCCTAGTACCAACCCCTATTCTTCCCCTATTGTCATGTTCCTCAAGAAGGAAGGAACTTGGCACATGTGTCCTAATTTTCATTCCCTTAACAAACTTACCATCAAGGACAAATTTCCCATTCCCATCATATATGAACTTCTCGATGAAATCAGTGGGACTCAATACTTTACCAAATCTTACCTTCGTTCAGGCTAACACTAGATACGTATGGAAGAGGAAGACATCCCGAACACTATATTTCACACTCATGAGGGCCGCTATGAGTTCTTGGTCATGCCCTTTGGTCTGTGTAATTCCCCCTCCACTTTTCAAAGTCTCATTAATCATGTCTTTCATCCTTTCATCCACCATTATGTGGTAGTTTTCTTTGATGATATTCTCATATATAGTAAAACGTGACGTGCCCACCTCACCCATGTAGATCAAGTTCTCCATCTCATCTCCAAGGGCCAAATTTTCCTCAAATAGTCTAAATGTGCTTTTGGCTCCTCTAAAGTTGAGTACATGGGTCATATTGTTGGAAAGGATGGTGTAAGGGTGGATCCTAAGAAAATTGAATCTATGCATAATTGGCATGTCCCTAAAAATATTAAAAGTTTAAGTGGTTTCCTGGGTTTAACAGACTCTTATTGCAAGTTTGTTCAGAATTATTGAAAAATTGCAGCCCCTCTCATAACTCTCATTAAAAACAATGCTTTCAGTTGGACTCCAATAGCTGACCAATCCTTCCAAGACTTGAAAGAAGCTATGTGAATTGCTCCTATACTAGACCTACCTAACTTCACCAA
>ML862285.1:11973-23624 GCA_009831015.1 Picea engelmannii
TGATTTAGGATTGATGAAGTATTTTCTTGGAATTGAAGTGGATCAATCCAATGATGGCATTTTCATTTGTCAAACTAACTATGCAAATGAAGTATTGAAAAGGTTTAGAATGTTGAATTGTAAACCAGCTGCAACACCTATGGCAATTGGTATCAAACTTAGCAAGTATGATGAGGGATCATATGTTGATCCAACTCTGTATAAGAGGCTGGTTGGAAGCCTTATGTACTTAACAACAACCAGACCTGATATCATGTTTGTTGTAAGTTTGATTTCGAGATTCATGGAGACTCCAAAGAGTACTCATTGGCAAGCAGGAAAGAGGATCTTGAGATATGTTGCTAGAACAACTGTCTTTGGTATCCGATACACATCAAGTTTAAACTTTGAGTTGATCAGACATACTGATAGTGATTTTGCAGGTTCCATTGATGACAGGAAAAACACATCTGGGTATGTGTTTAGTTTTGGATCTGGAGCAGTGACATGGGCATCAAAGAAACAACCCATTGTGACTCTATATTCTATTGAGGCAGAGTATGTTGCAACAATTGCAGCTACATGTCAAGTTGTATGGATGAGAAGGCTCTTGAATGAATTGTTGCATGACCAGAATGATGCAACCCAAATTGTCTGTGACAATAAATCTGCCATTGCACTGTCAAAGAATCAGGTCTTTCACAAACAGAGTAAGCACATTGATACAAGGTATCATTTCATTCGAGAGCTGGTAACTGGTAAAGAGATTTTTGTTCAGTTCTACAGATCTGAAGAACAATTTGCAGACATATTTACGAAACCTTTGGGAAATGAATTGTTTAAAATCCATAGAAGAAATATTGGGGTCTGCAAGCTGTAATGCATTGTTTATAGCAATTTTGTTTTACATATTTTCAGTCCGTTTTGCTCTGAAATGATTAAGAGGGAGTATGTCAGGTATTAATCATTTCACCGCCTCTGTGCAAAGGGTAAATCAGTGGCTTGACCTTTCAAGAATCAAGACACCATCAGTGGATTTGTTAGCAATGGCCGTCTTAACCTTTGAAAGCCACGAGACACCATCACCGCCTTAATTAATCTTTTTATAAGATTGAAAAGGCATTTTTGTTTGTATATATACCTGAAATGGATTGTAATTGATTAATCAATTTCTAAAAATATTTTTGAATCGAAGTTGCCATTGTGTATTCGGAGGTGTTCTCTAAGTTAATACTTTGTTTTTTTTATTTTTTTTTATTTGAGTTTGTAAACTCATTTGGTTCCTTGATGGCATTCGCCATATTGTTTTTAATTTGATTAAACATAGTAATTATTTGATTTTATGGATTCCCATATTTACGTGGAGTTTATTTAGGTGTCGAACAGTTGTCTTCCATTTTATGGGAAAATGAAAAGTTCAGAAGACTTTTGGGATTCGAACTCGTCAAATCTTGATTCGTAGTAGCCCGCAATTGTATAGCGTCAGGCGCCAAACCCATTGCTCTATTCCTGTCGAGTTTCAGAAGAATTTACAGCATTTCAGTTCAGCACATGCTAAACAATGACGCCTTTGAAGTTCTAAGGTTTCAAAGAATCTGTTAATATAAGAATGAACAATTTATAGGGTTTTGTGAGATTCAGATTGATGGACCCCAAAGGTTTCAGAGAATCTGTTAATAGAAGGAACAATTTATAGGGTTTTTGTGAGATTCAGATTGATGGACATGTGAGAGCCATAACATTTCTTTTCTATGGCAATTGTACATGTGAGAGCCATAACATGGTTTTCCTCTCCATTCAACAATTGTACATGTGAGAGCCATAACATGGTTTTCCTTTTTCACCTTTAGACACCCAGTGAAACCTGGTGGTTTTGCAATAATCGATCTTTAGAACGTACATTCCAGGGTTCTTAATGACACTAACCCAACCCTGTGTAACCACTATTGATTCTTCAATAATATGTTGATGCTAACCCATATTTGATGAAAGTTCAGGAATTGATAGCATATTCATCGTACATGAATATTACAAGAACTTAAAATCTACCATATTGTAAAATGGTAGATTTCGAATATTTGACGAAATTTGAAATCTACTATTTTACAAGAACTGTAACCTGCAATGCAAGAAGATTATGTTGTTGTCCAATAAATTTCTACTTATAAATTAATAAAATCATGAATTGAAATTTCTACAACTTCTATTTACAAGATTCCAAGAAGGTCGCCAGAAATAGAGCCAATTTGAATGTCAATGCGGTCTTTCGTTTCCTTCCGTGCATAATTTTGTTTTACAATTTTGGCTAAAAAAAATTGAGAAGAAGACTCAAAATTATTTTCATTGCAATCGTGGGAGGGTTATTTGATAAATTGTGAAGCAAGAAATGCAGAGAGAAAAGAATAGAACAGAAAACAGTATATTAGAATGTATGAAGAAGAGTACAATGAGAAGTAAGTCTGAAGGAGTTAGTGAAGAGATGCTATGCAATGGGAAATAGCTGAGCTAAATAGGCTCAAGCAAATCAAGAATAGAAAGTACAACTAGCCAGGACAGCTGGCAGTATACAGTCAGACTGTTGAGGTTACATGATATTTAACACTCCCTCTTAAACTCAACAGTTACAAACATCAGCACTAATTATGCCTAAGTGTTGTCTCTGAAAATCAAAAACTAATTTTCCTAGTGGCTTTGTAAAGATATCAGCAAGCTGATCTCGAGAACCACATAATTGTAGTGCAATATCACCATTATTGACTAGCTCGTGTATGAAATGAAAATGAGTGTCAATGTGTTTTCTTTTCTTGTGAAACACATGATTTTTGAATAAAGCAATTGCTGAAGTATTATCACAAAAAATAGGAGTTGGATCCTTTTCTGTATGTGACATATCTTTCAATATTCTTCTCAGCCACACAGCTTGACAAGATGTTGAGGTAGCAGCGACATACTCTACCTCTGCAGAAGATATTGAAACAATTGGTTGCTTCTTTGATGCCCATGAGATTAGGTTTGTGCCCAGTTGAAAAACATGTCCAGATGTGCTTTTCCTGTCATCTAGGCTACCTGCAAAATCACTGTCTGTGTAACTAGAAAGTTGATTACTATCAGATTTAGTGTACCATAAGCCGAAATTGAGAGTTCCTGCAACATATCTCAGAATTCGTTTTGCCATTTTCCAATGAGAATCTTTGGGGGATTCCATGAATCTGGAAACAAGGCTGGCTGCATACATAATGTCGGGCCTAGTTGCTGTAAGATACAACAAATTGCCTACTAAACTTTTGTACAGGGTAGAGTCCACTGTAGGACCTTCATCATTCTTGCTCAATTTTGTGCCTAGTGGTATGGGGGTTTCTGCTGGATTGCATCCTTCCATGCGAAATATTTTGATGATGTTTGCTGCATACTTTTGCTAACAGACAAAAATGCCTTTGGTTGATTGATCAACCTCAATCCCTAAAAAATATTTCATTATGCCAAGATCTATCATCTCAAACTCAGATTGCACGGCATGTTTAAAATATGTTAACTCAAGATTTCCTGTATAGATCATGTCATCAACATATAAACATACAATCAAAATTTTATCGTGCTGATCTGTTTTGGTGTAAAGAGTTGGCTCATTTTGGCTTCTGCTGAAACCACTTTTGATCAGATAAGTGTCAATTCTTTTGTACCAAGCTCTTGGAGCTTTCTTTAAGCCATACAAGGCTTTCTTCAACCAATATACTTTGGCTGGGTGCTCTTGGACTTCAAATCTAGGTGGTTGATCGACATAAACTTCTTCTTCTAAGAAACCATTTAGGAATGCTGACTTGACATCCATCTGGTATACTTGCCATTTGTGTTGGGCTGCTATGGCCAATAGAGTCCTGACAGTGTCTAATCTTTCTACTGGAGCAAAAGTTTCACCATAATCAGTACCAGGTTGTTGTGAGAATCCTTTGGCAACAAGTCTTGCCTTGTGCTTTTCAATCTTTCCTTTTTCATTGAGTTTAGTTTTGTAAACCCACTTGACACCAATACTCTTCTTGTGAGTTGGAAAATCAACAAGATCCCATGTCTTGTTCTTCTCAATGGAGTCAATTTCTTGGTTCATTGCTTGAACCCAATGTGGCTCCTTAGCTGCTTCTGTAAAGGATGTAGGTTGACATGACATTAAAGCAAAAAGGTTGTGCTGTTCAAAGTCATCCAACTATTGATGGATTTCTCTCAAACTTCGAGTTCTCTGATTTTGTGGTTCAGAGAATGATTCTCTGCTGGAAGTTGAGTTATCCTGAGAATTTTTAGGTTGTCTTTGTACCTGCAATCTTGGAAGAGTAGTTTGAGGTACTTGTTGTTCTGAATTTTCTGCGTTTTCAGAACTTGGAAGCAATGGATTTTGATTGTCCATCTGTTGATTTTCTGAATCATTCCAGAATTGATTTTCCAGAAATTTTACATCTCTACTAAGAATTAGTTTCTTGGTGATTGGATTGTAAAGCCTGTAAGCTTTAGATGTTTCACTATAACCAGTGAAAATACATTTCTCACTTCTGTCATCAAGTTTCTTCCTTAATTCGGAAGGTATGTGAGTGTATGCTATGCATCCGAATGTCCTTAGATGTGCTACATTGAGCTTTGTCCTGCTCCATGCTTCTTGGGGAACTTTCATCTTTAGACTTGTGGTTGGTGATCTATTCAGGAGATAAACTGAGCATGCTACTGCTTCAGCCCAAAAAGTATTTGACAAACTTTTCTCTTTACGAAGTGTTGCCATATTCATTATAGTCTGATTTTTTTTTTTCAGCCACTCCATTTTGTTGTGGAGTATACCTAGTTGTTGTTTGCATGATAATGCCTTGTGATTTGCAGAAATTTGCAAATTCTCTGGAGTTGTATTCTCCTCCTCCATCTGACCTGAGTGCTTTGATATATTTTCCACTCTGTTTTTCAGCTTCTGACTTGAATTCTTTGAATTTTTCAAATGTTTCAGACTTGTGTCTGAGAAAATAGATCCATATTTTTCTGCTGAAATCATCAATAAACGTTAGAAAGTAAAAGCTACCACCTATTGATTATGTTTGCATTGGTCCACATAGGTCAGTGTGAATGATTTCAAGATGTTGTTTGGCTTGATTGGAAGACTGTGGAAAACTAGTTCTCTTATGTTTTCCAAGTATGCAAGACTCACATGGGGGAATTTGCTCTTTAAAGATAGGAAGACCTTTGACCATGGAGTTCTTCTGAAGAAGACTTAGACTCTGAAATGGTATATGTCCAAATCTTGTATGCCAAACAATAGTTTCATTTAGGGTTGATGCACTTTGTGCATATGGTTGACTCAGATTTGTAGTTCTGAGGGTAAGGGGAAACATCCTATTTGGAGTCATATGGATTTCAGAAATCAATTTTCTGCTGGGGTATTTGTCATATATTTTGCAAGATGCTCCCTTAGAAAGTACCTTATAGACAAGTTCAATGAGCTATCCTACACTTAGCAAATTATATTTCAGATCTGGTACATGATAGACATTGTTTATGTCTTTCTTTACATTCTATTTAGTAAGAATAGGAACAGTTCCTTTTCCTTGAACTTTGACTAAATAATTGTTTCCAAGTGTAATATCAGATGAGATTGAAGAATCAATGCTTGAAAGTAATTCTTTGTTACCTTTCATGTGATTGTTGCATCCACTGTCCAACAACCAAAGATCTTTAGGTTGTTGTTCAGTCTTGTGGCATGAGAGAAACATACCTCTTGAGGTGTCTCCCGTATGATTTGACACATGTGCTCTGCCTGAGAGTTGATCTGCTTGCTTCTTCCTGCATTTAGATTCATAGTGCCCATACTTTTTGCAGTAATAGCATTGTATGCTTGTTTTGTCATTTGATCTTCTCCCTCTGCCTCTTTGAGGCTGGAAATTCTTATGTTGATTTTGTTGTTGATTTCTTTGACCTTGGAAATTTTGATTTGGATATTGTTGTCTGTTACCTCCACTGGAGTGAGGGTTACTTTGATTGCTCCCTCTTCCTTGGTGACCTCTGCTTCTTCCTCTGCCTTTCCCTCTGCTAAAGGAGAATTGAGTTTTGAAAGCATTGGAGATTGACTCATCTGTTAGATGCAGTCTAGTCTCATGCATCACCAGAGAACCAATTAATTCATCTGTTGAAAAACATGACAGATCCTTGGATTCAAGGATTGTTGTTACAACTATTTCGAACTTCTTGGGTAAACTTCTGAGGAATTTCTCAACAATGCATTGATCAATGATGGTTTCACCAGTCAATCTGATCTGATTCACGATGCCCATGACTCTGGTCATGAACTGATCCACATTTTCGGACTCTGTCATCCTTAGAGTCTCGAATTGCATCCTCAAGGTCTGCAGTTTAACTGTTTTGACCCTGTCATTTCCTTGGTAGGAAGATTTAAGGATGTCCCAAGCCTGTTTGGAAGTACCAACGCCTGTGATTTTTGAGAAAATCGAATCATCCACAGAATTTTGAATCCAGAATTTCGCTTTATTTTCTTTGTTCCTCAGTGTTGCCTGAGCAATTCTCTGCGGATTTGTCATGGCAGAAAGGGCGGTTGGATCTGGTTCCACATATCCAAGCTCCACTGGATCCCAGCACTCTTGTGCTTGCAAGAAGGATTTCATCCGAAGAGACCAAAACTCATAATTCTTTCCCAGAAGAATCGGACCCTGAGTTGGTCCTAAATTGCTAGATGTCGCCATATTTTTATAAATTTTGCAGAAAAAACAGAGGGAAATTTTGTATTCACCTCCGATCGTCGAAACGCCGATTGTCGATGACCGAAAAGAGCTTATCGGCCTTGATTTTGGCCTTAGTCACCGTGCAATGTGACCACGCACCTTGATGTGAAAGCGCTACGGGATTTTTCGGTTCTTTGTTTTTCAATTTGCCGAAATGCGAAATTTGCCTTTGGACAATTTAACAATCCAGATCTTCCTGTGATCTGACGGTCCAGTTCTTATCGGGATATCGCAAATCGGGACTTCGTGAACCCTGATGACGATCTCTTCTGACTCCTCGATTCCCCGATCTCCGATTTGTCGATGGCGCTTTCCTTTCGGGACTTTCCCGATTCCTTTGATCTCTGCCACGCATCCCAATAGATGGACGACTCAAGTTTGCTTCGGGGGTTTCACCTTGGAGATTCCCGATCCCTCATTTTGATGAAATGACTTCAGCTGGGCCCCAAAACGGAGCTTTCCTCCTGTCGGGATTTCAGACTTCGCAGTTCCGAAATGCTCGTGTTTCTTGTCCTCAAGATTCACGATTTACCGAATCCTGATGTGCCGATGGACTCTCCCTCTTTCGGGACTTTTCCAGAGCCCTCGGATTTACGCCACGCGTCCCCTCAAGATGGACGGTCCTCGTTATTTCGCAACTTGCGACTCCAAATCTCTCTGACAACTTGAAATCCCGGTAGTCGATATGCCGATGGTTTCCTCGATGTCTGCCACGTGTCCAAACAAATGGGCGGCTGTGATCTTATCACTATTTCATGAATCGTGATTTTGCGAGTTTAGAACTCTTGTTGTGACGGTATTTCAAAACTGTGAACTCCGATATGCCGATTTGACAGCACTTGGATCTGCTGCCACCTGTCCTCTGAGATGGACGGCTCACAAGTCCTCTCAGGATTTCGCGATATCGCGTATCGGAGTTTTGGAGTGCAATCACCTTTTCTCGTCCAAATCTCGATTCTCGATTTTGCGATGGGATAAGATCGACGACTCACGATCTTTCTTGATCCAACGGTCCAGGAGGACTCATGATTTCGCGATTCACGAATTCTCACGATAGTCTTCTGACTTTTACACCTGCGAGTTAGCAAAATGCCGAGATCTCGCCACGTGTTTCTTGATGGACGCTCCAGATGATGTCGTTATTTTATGACTTCACAAGTCGAAAATTTTTCCTTGGCACTGCAGAGGACTAAACCTTATGCACTTTCTCGCTGATCCAACGGCTGTCGGGCCTCTGCGCAAGATCTAACGACTGAAATTCTTTCACCTTTTCTGCGCTCTCTTCGTCCCTTCTAAACTGGTTTCCCGCTTTGGATCCGTTCGCAGGACGAATCTTACGGCCTTAGTGGTTGTTCTTTGCACCTGAGACGTGTTCTTTACTCTTGTGGAAGAAAGATTCATGAATCTTTCAAAGATTTGAAATAATTTCACGAGTTCTTCGCTCTCTGCTACAATATTTGACTGATTTGAGCAATTTCCAAAAATCTTTAAACGATTGTGCCTTCTGCAGCAATATTTAACGATTTTGAACGAATTCTTCGAGTTCTTTAAATGTGCTTTCGTCCTGCAGCTCTTCTTCGTGAATCTTGATGATTCTTGAAAAAATTACAAGAATCTTTACTGTTTCTTCCTTTTGCAATCTCTTCTTCCTCGTTCTTTCGAGCGTTGTACGCTCTTCTTCGGCGCGTGAGCTTCTTATGCTGATCTTTTGAGCGTATGATGGTCTTCTTCCTCGTGGAAGTTTCCTACGAGAATCTTTCGAGAGTATGACGGACATCTCTCCAAGCCTTGTGAAAAAGTTGGTGTCGCATGCTCTCAAGATCCGTGAAGCTCTGCGCTGTGAGGATTGTGTTGCTCTCCAGACTGTGTGAAGAGGCTTATAGCTGAAGCTCTGATACCATGATAAACTGTGAAGCAAGAAATGCAGAGAGAAAAGAATAGAACAAAAAATAGTATATTAGAATGTATGAAGAAGAGTACAATGAGAAGTAAGTCTGAAGGAGTTAGTGAAGAGATGCTATGCAATGGGAAATAGCTGAGCTAAATAGGCTCAAGCAAATCAAGAATAGAAAGTACAACTGGCAGTGTACAGTCATACTGTTGAGGTTACATGATATTTAACATTATTTATGTAATGCACAATTCATATCATTACATTAATATGTGTAATCAGATAATAATATGTGACAAGCAAATAATTCCCCAACTAATGGTGTCTCCCACAAACTATCATATGTTTTGTTTTGAGATTAATCCATGCCCTACATGAATCTGTAAGTAATTTGATTTAGTGGCATTGTATTCCTTGAAGGTTGATCATGACTTCTCTGGTGAATTAGCCATTCAAATCTGTCTCATTTAGTTTAATGATTGCAACGGATGGAAGCATTGCACAGAATTTCACTGATAGGGTGTTGGGCTAGTGAAAAGTGCAAAAATTACGAAAACCAACACTTTTTGAAACCATCCATCGTATGGAAATGGCTCTGCAATTAGGATGCAGAACTCAAACCTTCTTGTAATTATTTCTTTATCAAATTTTTATATCCTAAACATGTGGCTTTACAGTGATATCATAATTCTATCAATTTGGGTTTTTGATCTGCTACATGTGGTTTTACAGTGATATCATGATTCTATCAATTTGGGTTTTTGATCTGCTACATGTGGCTTTACAATGATATCATAATTCTATCAATTTGGGTTTTTGATCTGCTATTAATCCTAACGGTCACTCTAGCCTTCAAGACTTTTGAAATCACCGAACCCAATGCTTAGTGACTGTTTCACGGCTTTAAATTTCTGCCAGGATTGTTTCCCTTGCTCATGGGAGGTGAAATGGATTTTTCTTGCTAGGCACCATTTGTTTAGAAAATTTAGGTTAGATCAGGGTTAGTGATTTTTTTGATGTGTTGATTATTCTCACCGTGTACCCAGGTTCAAATGTTTTCTTGTTCATTGTTCAGTTCACATTTGGCATTTATCATCTTATTCTTACTTAAACTTCTTTCCCTCACCTGTAAATGTACGGCCTCTTGAACTAAAGATATGGATACTAGTGTCAGTTGACTAATAGATTAATTTCATAAATTCCAGAGTCTTGTATCCGGTGTGGAAGTGGAACGATTTTTCAATTTTCGATTTCCCAAGGTCGACAGCTATGGTAACCCTTACAATAAATCTATGATAAGTCTATAATAACCAGAAAGTCTCCTGAACTAATCTGCTTATAGCAGCCACCAACAATCTCCAGGCAACTCTAGTTGCTTATTTTGGAGTTATTTTAGGGTTTTGGTATCCTTAGGAGTTTTGGTAGGGCCTCTACAATTTAGCAGTCAATCTAAACTGTTGACCGTAAACCCTAATTTACACGGAAATGCAAGTGCAAGGATTTCCCAGCAAAGAACAAAGAAATGGAACACCTGTGTTTCATTTGTCAAACAAGTGCCACCAGTAAAAACAATAGTGATGACAACAGTAGCAATAACTTCATCTTATATTGAATACTTTAAATTTGAGAATCCTTTGTTAGACAACATCACTTGATTGTCAATCCTAGATATTTGTTGTTCCTGTGCAATCTCAAAAATTTGTTATACAATGCTAAATAGCTACTTGTTTGGTGCCCTTTGTTTTTTGTTTTGTTCTACAATTCATTTTGGTTTTGTTCTTGATCTCTATCTTTGCGTATTTTCGACATATGATCGTAATCGTAATCTCTGACATATATATACATATATATGTCAGAGATTACGATTACGATCATATGTCGAAAATACGCAAAGATAGAGATCAAGAACAAAACCAAAATGAATATATTGATTGATTACCTTTTTTTTTTACAGGAAAACTGCAAGGTAAGGAAGAATTTCATCTATAGTAGTCTTTCGTCTAGCAAATGAAAGAGGATCAAGAGTGAGAATAAGACAAGAAAGTGGATATAAATAGAGYTKCTAGGAGACAKRTATAGTATTGGYAGATCTATAAATCCATAAAAATAAAAACTTTGTATTTCTAGTATAGAAAGCTCACTGTGGAAGAGTGGAATACTGATCTTAAAATAGTGTTAAGAAGAGGGGGGGGGGGGGGGGCTCATGGCCATCTATCCATAAATTGTAAGAGAGGATTCCCACTTTTTTGTGTAGTGCTATCTTTGATAATTGATCAACAGAATTGTTGTGCTCTCGATATATGTGATTGTAATTGAGATTTTTGAAGGAAGGTTGAATCATTTTAATTCTGTCCTTCCAAGCTAGGAGTGAGATATTTGGAGGTCTCCCTTGTTTTTCAACCACTCAATGATAGTTTTGGAATCCCCTAGAACCTGAAGGACTTCTAAATGAAGTCTGGAGGCCAATTATAGTGTGGCCCAGGCACCCAAAATTTTTTCCCTGGTATTGGTGCACGGGCCACAGTTTAAGGTCCATTTGTAATAAGTGTTTTTTGTGGTTTTAATCACCCCTCTAGCTTCGCTCTGAGAGACATCAGAGAGTGCAGATCCATCGAACCATCCAATGTTGGTGTCTTAAAAAACAAGAACCTTTAATGTGTGTTGTGGGGTTGGCTTGTTGGTATGAGCTGCATTCCAAGTATTGTATATACCAAGAGCTTTGAAAGCTGTAGCACTTATAGAGGGGGTCCCACATTCGAAAATCGAAATATTCCTTTCCAACCAAATAACCCAGCAGATGAGAGAAGGTAGTTGCATGTGATTATATGGTTTCGTGGGAATTTCATAATGTTCAGATCTCATACTCATTATTGCAACGTGGGAGTTTATTTTCTAGAACATTCTTTAAATCCCATCAATGCAACCAACCATAAAACACCTTGGTATGACATGCCAACCATCCATTTCTAGAGTGATTTCAAGGGTTCTTCATTAATGATAGATTTGTGGTCTATATCCAA
>ML862287.1:5229-17086 GCA_009831015.1 Picea engelmannii
AGCCTTACAATCTACTCACATAAAACCATATAAGGACGAAACAATGAATATTTTCTTCAATTTTAGAGTCTTTCATGCTCGACCTTCCTATTTCCATTCCTGCCAACCTGGTAATACTCACAAGAGTTGGTTCTAGAGACTGGTTATAAAGGACTTATGCATGTTAGGGTTTATAGCATGATAGACACATGGACATATCAGAGAACATATTTAGTTATAACTTGTCTTTAATTAAATTAATCGAGATAACTTACTAATTAATTTTTAATTGTGTTCGAGTGTCGAACATGCACGATGGAAGATGTGCATGTATTACACGTGCCTTTGCACAAATCTTTGGATAGTTCCATAGGGAAATCTCCATGGACAAACATTATCTCATATTTTCGATCAGGTGTTCCAAAAGAACATGATCATCACATTTCTAGATTTGATCCTCCTCCTCCTCCTATTGGTTTTGTTGCTCCTCCATCAAATCCAATATTTTCTCATCCTCCTACTTTTTCTATTCCATGGTAGTTTATCCCTTTTTCGGTCTCATCAGACTACTTTATGAAAAATGATATTTTGGAGTTTTCTTTAAGTGTTTTTCAGACTCTCTAAACATTAAAAACCCCTGAGTTTTCTTTCCTTGGAATTGTAAAACAAACATCAAAAGGCCAATATTGGACAGAACCACTCCTTCCTAGGGTTTGTTAAACATACTCCGAGGAACTCATCTAAAGGATGAGTTTACATTTCAAGCATAGGTTAACCTCCTCAAAATTGTGTAAAAATAAAGAGGTACTCCCCATAAATGGTGGGGGAAAAATTGGGAAAGAACTGTGTCTAAACCTATATTCTATGGAAGAGTTTCTCTTGAACACAACACCCTTTCACTTGCTTTGTGTCTAGATTGGAAAATCCTCTTGTCTCTTGATCATACCCCTTTATAAGATTACAAATTGGTCTGTGATCCCTGTTGTTGAGTCAATGTTTCCAAGACAGTTGTCATGTCGACTATACATTCAAAGAGAAGTTCAACCAGGAAATCCTTCTATTGCGTCAGCCATTTCTGTAGCCCTTAAGACTTCTATTGCGTCTGCCCCATCCTTGAGTCAGTCATGAATCACGTGTTACTCTGATCTACTTCAAATCTTGTTACCCATTTCATGTCATTGATGGGGATACATTAAGGCCCTCCTGTGATGAGTCTTTTCCTGTCGAATTCAACTCATTATCCAGGAATTGGACTTAGAAACTAATTGGTACCTTGGAACTTCCATGCCTCAATGGTATGTTTCCTCGCTTTCGACAGTGGGTTTTCATTATTGACCCCTGATTGGGAGATTACACTGAGTGTTCGACTGCAGCTCATAAATTCACACCCGTTGGATTGTACTAGTGTACCTTAGGAGTCATTGACATTAATGGTGATTTCCCTTTCACTTGTTAATTTTATTCACTAATGATCGTTAATCAAGTAGTTTCTACCATGTTCGACTTCAACACGTGTATTCGCATGGTTAGATTCATACTATAGAGTGATGGAGAAGAAGATCCTAGATCTTTTCTAACAGATTCAGGTTGCTTTGGAGTATATTCAGATTGTATTGTTGCATAGATCCACAGTGTATATCTTGTGGCTATGTTCAAATTTGAGTCTTTAACACATAGATCCATAGTGTATTTTTGGTGGCTATGTTCAGATTTGAGTCATAATGGCATGGATCCACAATGTATGTTTGGTGGCCATGACCTATATTACTTGACATGGATCTTTGCATGTCAGCATTTATGCTTTGAGTCATTTGTATTCTAAGTATGGGAATGCCTACCTCAGTGATGACATATTATTGTACTATATTTCCTTGTTTGTTGGCAGGTTTTCGACTGACATGTTCCTTGTTCCCTACACACGCTCAACAAAGTATTTCAGCTATCACTCTATTCTAACTTCATACTTTGGGGGGATCTCTGTTACACATTATTTTCATCACCCTATGACCATTAATGATGTAAACCTATCCTTTTTCTTGAGAAGGATCAATGGCCTGAATCCTTGAAGAAGAATTAAGATACTTTTCCCAAAGAGATGAAATTATACTTTTCCTTTGTCAAAAACCTTATAAAAAGGGATTGTCGAACCTTGATTAGTGTTAAGGGTGCGACGATCTAGGATCATCGCAAGTTGCACCACAGTGTCCTGCGATGTCATCACAATTTGCTCATTGTTAAGGGTGCGACGATTTTCGTATGAAGGAAAAAAAAGAATTTCTCGAAAGTTCTAGAGTAGAATCTTCTAGGGTGAGGTGGCCTCCAATCGGTTTGGATTTGAGTCACATCCCTAATCTCATGGGATCATCCTAACTGCAGTGTGCCTCTTCACTACCGAGGTTTTCAAACCTCTCAGTTACAATTCTAATACATGAATTTTTACATAATTCATATAGGAATTATAAGCACATGCATTTAAACAATTAAACACACTTAAGTCTCAGAGTAAAATATATAAGTTACTGCTACAATGAAACAAGCCATAGCATTCAACAGTAATTCATTTACACAGCAGAAAACATGATACATAATAGCTCAGTCATGCAAAACATGATCAAGCATAATTCAGATACTTATCTTTTAACAGCTGTAGAAATCACCGACCAAGTGCAGGCCTCCCACGAACCTCCTAGCCATAGACCGCACTACTCCTCAACTCAACAGTGGGTCAACTTCAAGCTGGGACTGAGCTCCACCCCAGGGCAAGGAATCCAGACTCAGGTGGAGGTTACAGGGAATTCAGTCATACACAATCACGAGGAAGAAAGCTCTCCCAGGAATCTCCCACGCTCACTGCCCAGAGACCCTCATTCCCCACATGCCTATTCAACCCCAGGAGAGTGCACCTTCTCTGTCACCTAGACAGTCCTTCGGTTGCCAGTCTCCCTTAACTTGGGTTACAGGAACAGACCAGACCGGAAGTCTCCGGGCTCTATGGCAGCTACATGGTTCCTTCCAGGAGTTCTCTCCTCGCTCTGCGCACTCTCTCACCTGGAGGAGTCGCTCACAGGCCAACAAGCCTCACGCAGTCCAACATTGCGTGGTCACAACAACCCACGGGGAACACAGACACAGGATTCCCCAAACCGGTTCAACAGTCACAGGATGATCTCATGGTCATGATTTCGTAACAGGGACTCTACGCACAGGCTAGATCAGCTTCCCCGAATAAAAAAGATACTTCCACTCAAATTCAGCACAGGCTTCCCGTTCAGGGAATGCGTTCCTGGGTTTTCCTAGAATAGACACAGACTCACCACTCTGGACAGGGGTGTACATGGATTCTTAAGGATAAACACATGCTTTCTTTTTCGTATCAGAATTACACGAGGGTCTCTTGCAGGGGTTGAGTTAATCCTACTTCTCAGAGCCTGTACCTGCTCAGGCAGTTGGGTGGAATGGAGGAGGAATCCCCCTTACGGCTCATCTTGGCCATTTTATCTGCATGCACCAGGGCTGACACTTGTCACCCTTGGATTTGCATGCATTCCATTAGCTTTCATTCCCTTTTGCACGCTTTCCCTTTCCAAAACTTACGATAAACAAAAATGCACATGTCTCTTTTTAAAATAATATTAAAATATTATTTCCGAGGCTTAAGCCCCTAGGCTTAGCCCCTAGGCTCATCACTCAGCCCCTTTCCCACCTTCCAACCCCTAGTTCCTTGCCCACTCTGTGGACGCTCAATCCCCCATCACTCATTCATCGTGGTCAGTCTGCACCTGGCGGTGTTTATATTTTATTAAATATTCTGCATACATATAAGTACAACAACCAGCTCCTGGCCTTCAAACACTTGGTCTTCCTGGCCTAACAACCACATAAGCCTTCTAGCTTATACAAAACTTGGCTCACTAGCCTATAACACATATTTACAATCTCTTTCAGATCATAGTTTACATTGGGGCTCGGCCTTGGGGACACTACAATCCCCCTCCCTTTATTTTTGCACTGTCCTCAGTGCAACTTACACTGCCTCTGTGTGTCCTTCAAAATTTTCAAAAAGATGCGGGTACTCTGCCCGCATAACTTCTTCATGTTCCCATGTCATGTCCTCTGGACCGTACCAAGTCCACTGGACCTTTACAATCCCTATAGATCGATTCCGGAGCTGCTTGCTTTTCCTGTCCAGTATGCGCACAGGATGCACTTGCAGGACACCTTCTGGTTCCACCTGAATCACAGTCCAATTGATAACATGATTAACATCAAGTACATATTTCTTAAGGAGTGAAACATGAAACACATTATGTACAGTCATAGATGCAGGTAATGCAAGCATGTATGCAACTGGCCCAATCCTTTCCAGGATCTCAAATGGCCCACAAAATCTTGTTGCCAACTTGGTGCAACTTCCCAATTTCAAGGAACTCCTGTTAGTTTTCACTTTCAGGAAAACATGGTCACCCAATTTGAATTCTCTATGGGTTCTGTTACCATCAGGGTTACTTTTCTACCTGTCCTGGGAAGCTTTCAAATTTTGTTTGATTTTTATCATTTGATCTTCCATCTCTTTGAGTAGTTCAAGTCCAACTACTGTTCTCTCAGCTGGATTATCCCAGCTCACTGGAGTGTTGCACTTTCTTCCATAAAGTGCTTCGAATGGGCTCATCTTCAATGATGCATGGTACCCATTATTGTAGGCGAATTCTACCAGATGCAGGTAGTCTTCCCACCTTGATGGTTTATCCATCACATACATTCTCAGCATGTCTTCTATTACTCTATTTACTGTCTCTGTCTGTCCATTAGACTCGAGATGATATGCTGTGCTAAAGTTCAGATTCATTTTGAATCCTTTGAACAGTCCTTTCCAGAAATTCAAAGTGAATTTCAGGTCCCTATCAGACACAATTGTCTTAGGAATTCCATTCAAGCGTGCAACTTCTTTTAAAAAGATATCAACAACATCTGCTACTCTGTGGGTTGTTTTCAGTGGAATAAAATGGGCAGCTTTAGTAAGATTGTCCACCACCACCATGATTGAATCATGTTGCTTGCTTGTTCTAGGCAATCCTGTGATAATATCCATTGTTACCACATCCCATTTCCACTCAGGAATAGGTAAAAGCTGCAACAGCCCTGCTAGGTGTCTGTGCTCAGCCTTGACCTTCTGGCATTCCATACATCTGGCGATGTATTCAGCAATTTCCTTCTTCATACCTGGCCAAAAATAATGGCTTTTGACTGTTGCCACAGTCTTTTGATATCCAGGATGACCAACATAAGTCACATTATGCATTTCTTTTAGAATTGCCAGCTTCAATTCTCTATCATTAGGTACATACACTCTGTTTTTATACAGAAGTAAACTATTAGTTCCCAAGGTGTAACTTTCCTTGGTTTGTGGTTTCTCATGCTGTTGTAGCTTTGCTACAAGTCTTTTGTACTGCAAATAAGCATTTGTAGCTTCAAGAATTCTGTCTTTCAACTCAGTTCTGTACATGCTAATGGATGTAGCATGTAATTCATGCACTTTTCTGCTGAGTGCATCAACCACTTTATTGTCTTTCCTTTGATATGCCTGATATCAAAGTCATATTCGCACAAAAATTCCAGCCATCTAATTTTCCTGGCATTTAAGGTTGGCTGATCAAATAAATACTTCAGACCATTATGGTCTGTTCTCAGCTCGAATTTCTTGCCCATGAGGTAATGTCTCAATTTCCTCAAGGCATGGACAATTGTTTCCAGCTCTAAATCATGAGTGGCATAATTCTTTTCATGCTCTTTCAGCTTTTGGGATTCATAACAAATTACATATCCCTCTTGGCTGAGAACTCCTCCAAGCCCTTCCTTACACACATCTGTGCACACTATGTAATCTTTACTTGGATCAGCAATCTTTAGTATTGGAGCACGAGTGAGCAGTTGCTTCAATTGCTGGAAGCTGCTCTCACATTGTTCAGTCCACTGGAACTTCCTCTCCTTCCTTTGCAAGGAAGTGATAGCATGAGCTATCCTTGAAAATCTAGCTATGAACCTCCTATAATAACCTGCCAGACCCATAAAGGATCTAACTTCTGTCACATTTCTTGGTGCTGGACACTCTTGAATGGTCTGTACCTTCTCAGGATCCACAACGATCCCCTCTTCAGAAATAATGTGTCCCAGATAATGGATCTGCTTTTGGTAAAATGAGCACTTGCTCAGTTTTGCGTAAAGTTGGTGTTCTCTCAACACCTGCAACACCATTTTAAGATGTTGTTTGTGTTCTTCCTCTGTCTTGGAGTACACCAAGATATCATCCAAGAAGACTATGACAAACTTGTCCAGATAATTTATGAACACTCCATTCATTAAACACATGAAGACAGCAAGCACGTTGGACAGTCCAAACAACACCACAGTGAACTCATAATGACCGTACCTCGTTCTGAAGGTAGTCTTGGTGATGTCTTCATATTTTATCCTCACTTGATGATATCCAGATCGAAGATCTATTTTCAAAAATACTTTCGCGTCCTTCAACTGATCAAAAAGATCATCAATCCTTGGCAGAGGATATTTGTTTTTGACAGTGACTTTATTCAACTGTCGAAAGTCAATGCACATCCTCATCGTCCCATCTTTCTTCTTCACAAATAGGACTGGGGCTCCCCACGGTGACACGTTGGGATGAATGTAGCCTTTCTTTCATATCTCTTCGAGCTGCAATTGCAACTCTTTCAGCTCTAGCGTACTCATCCTATAAGGAGCTTTCGAAACTGGAGCTTCTCCAGGCATTAGATTTATAGAAAAGTCAATGTCCCTCTTCGGAGGTAGTCCAGGCACCTCCTGAAACACATCCTCAAACTCTTTGAGCACCCTGTGGTCTTCCATATTCGAGACCACATTTTGGAATACTTCTTCCACCCGGGCTGCAAATAATTGACAGCCTTTCTGGTAACATTTCTTCAGCTGCATGGCTGAAATTTCCCTCACAGCCATGACTCTGGGAATTCCTTGGACTGTTACTTGATTTCCCTCTTCGTTCAAACATGTGAACCTCTTGTTTTGACAATCCAGGAGGGCATGGTGCTGGTCCAACCAGTCCATCCCAATTAAGAAATCATATGAGCCTAAAGGTAGAATGTTGAATTCAACCTTAGTGCTCATTCCTTTCATGTCCACTGAACATGACTTAACCAATTCAGTGACCTTCCTCTTGGTCCCTGTGGCTAACTGCACTAACGAAGACTTCTCATGTTTTATGTTCGTTAGATGAAAACTTTCCACCACTCTAGGATCTAGATAACTATGGCTAGCCCCTAAATCAATTAAAATAACAAGTGGTCGGTTGTTGATCATACCTTCCACTTCAATCATGTGTGATTGAAATTCCGCTTGCTTATTGTCCAGGGCTGCATAAATCCTTAGCATTATGTTGCCCATATCCTCCATTGTTTCAGCTTGCTGAACAGTATGGACAGTTCTTGCTTTGTCCTTTCTGTGGGGGTAGTCTCTGTACCTATGATTCCCTTTACAGCCCCAACACTCCATGGGTGGAGGCCTTGGCATCTGTTCACTCCCTTCAACTTTCCTAGGCTCTTTAAAAGATAATTGTCCCCAAGGACTGTTTCTGAAAAAGGAAGGCTTGCTTCCCTTCTGCCTCTGTTCTTTATTCAACCTCTTCTGGTTATCCCAAGCCTTCTGAAAGGTAGGCTTTTCTCTCTGCTATTCGTATAGGCATTTCTCCCTTCTTATGGTTTCTTCCATAGTCTTAGGATCATCGTATTGAATCTTGTCACCAATGGAAGGTGGCAATCCACTCAGATACCTCTGAATTTTGACAACCTCGTCTTTGATGAATGGAACATACTTCAGCAGTTCCAGAAAACTTCGTTCATACTCATCAATGGTCATACTGCCCAACTTGAGTTCGAAGAACTCCTTCATCTTTCTATCATAGTATCTTTTAGTCGAGTATTTCTTCTCGAAACACCTCTTAAATTCCTTCCAAGTGACCTCTTTCTCTCTAATGTGTTGTACTTGCACAAAATGATCCCACCACATGGACGCTTGTCCTTTCAGCTGGTACATTGCAATTCTACCTTCTGCATGGGCAGAATAATTCTGCAGCTGGAAGTATTTCTTCATGCCCAACAACCAAGTTTTAGCATCTTCCTCCTTCTTATGCTCTCCATCGAATGTTGGAGGCTTAATTTTATTCATCTATCCTTTCAATTCCTCCCTTCCAGCTTTTCGATGTTTTCTGGTATGGGACGGGCTCGAACTGCTGTGTGTCTCCCTGTCCGAATGTTTTTGGGAGCGAATGTGACGTCGGCTACCACTCCTTGATCTACTTCTTCTCCCATGGTCTCTGTGACTCTATCGTACCTGAGTCTCTTCCCTTCTCAAGTTTCTTCTCTATTCTTTCCAAACTCTGCAAGAATTTCAAGTTTAATTTCCCTTGCCGATCCTTGACTTTCATGAGCTTTCGGCTATCAGCTCGACACTCCTTGGCCTCTCTTTGCAATCCTTCAAGGATTTTCATTATATGTCCTTCCTTATCCATCTCCTTTCCATGCCCATTAGAGTTTGATCCTTTGACTCCGAGGTTAACATCCTTTCCTTCCTGTTCATCTTCTATTTCAGGGGTAAACTACACTTTTCCCCACTACATACTCAGCGTTGATTAATTGGAGTACTTCCCTCCGTTAAATTTGCACACACACTGTGCAATCAAATTTGAAATTTGTCAGGCCATTTAAACCTTCACAAAAAATCCACAATATTTATAACTAATATGAACAAGAATGAAAGACATTTCAACTTCACAAAGTTTTCCCAGCTCTCTCTAGCTCTACAATTTCTGGGGTTTCAGAACTTCAGAATCTCGGTCCGAAGAACTTTGAAATTCTCCTATTCCCCTATCGAGAAATTTTCCTCCCACAGGAAACTCTTCGAGGTCTCCCTTCCTTCTATCGGGGTTACCTCTATCGGGGTTTTGAAATCGACAATCCTCTGGTGGGTTGAATCCCCGATTTCCTGATTTCCTGATGCACTACCTTGTCGTCTTAGTGTCCACCGACTAAGCCTTTAATCCATATGACCGGCTGCTATAAGACCATCGTATTATGTCCCTTATCATGGTTTCGGGTTTTGTGGTGTCAAGCTACACATGTACTAGGAACTCCCGATCCTCCGACTCCGGACGCATTCCTTTACGCATTAGCCCCTGCTATGGGCTCTACACCATGTGACCACTGACTTGTGACCCCGGCCTTTTCCCTTATCGAGGTTCGGGGTTTTGCGAATCGAAATGTGCCAAAACTCTTGACAACGGAATCCCCGATTTCCCGATGAGCTTTGACATTAGCCCCATCGTCTATGCCGAGGTCCATGTGACCACGTACCATATGGCCGCAGCCATCTAGCTATTCATCGGGGTTTCGAGATTTGCAACGTCAATGTGCACGCACCCTTCTGACTCGCAATTCTCCGATTCCCGATCCTCCGATGGGTCCCGATCATTGACCTATCAACGGTCCTTTCTCCTGTCGCTAATATCTTCCACCTATCCTCCTGACAGTTGGTGTGGCCCCACGCTCCTAGGCCTTATCGGAAAATCGTGTATCGCGATTTTCTAATGCACGAAACCTTTGCTTCCGGGATCTCTAATATCCCAATTTTCTGATGGATGACTCTTCTACTAAGACTTTCCCCAATGGCACCAATCTCATGCCACGCATCCTTCCAGATGGACAGTCCTGATTATGTCGGGGTTTCCGACCTGGATTTTCCCCGATGTCTTGTCCACGGAAACGCCGATTTCCCAATGGTCGATACTTCGATTTTCCAGAATGGAAAATTTCACGACACATGTCCTCCATTTTTTGGACGGTCTAAATCTATTTTGGAACTTTCACCCCTGGTCTTGAAGGTTTAACCCTCGGACATCTCCCAAATGATCCTACGGCTGTCGGGTTTTTCGACCGAGATCTGACAGCTCAGATTCTCTCTCGCTATTTCAGAGCTTTCACCCCTAAATACTAATATTTAACCTTCGGTCATCTCCCGACAGATCCAACGGCTTTCGGGTTTTTCGACTGAGATCTGATGGCTCAGACCGTTGCTAACCAAATCGGGATTCCACGTACCGCGATTTTCCAACCCCCTGTGCAATATCCAAAGGCTTTAAACCTTGTGCACATTCTCCAGATCTGATGGTTACAAGGGTTTTCCTTCCCTCTCGAACAGATCCTACGGTTCTAACACCATTGGTGTAGAGACCTGTCTCCCTGTGGTCATAGACCATACCAGCTATGGTTTCACAACATCACTAAACCTCCTAAGCTTAAAAACTCGTCAAGCATCTCCTTGACGCTTCGGAGCAAACCAGGGTCCGAAATTGGTCCTCCCGACTCAATTTCCCCTCGCATTCTCAGTCCAAAGACTGCTCCACTGGCCCATCTAGGCTCAATGTCAAAACCTTCACTCTGATACCAATTTGTAGTGTACCTCTTGACTACAGGGGTTTTCAAACCTCTCAGTTACCATTCTAATACATGAATTTTTACATAATTCGTACAGGAATTATAAGCACATGCATTTAAACAATTAAACACTTACATCTCAGAGTAAAATATATAAGTTACTACTACAATGAAACAAGCCATAGCATTCAACAGTAATTAATTTACACAGCAGAAAACATGATGCATAACAGCTCAGTCATGCAAAACATGATCAAGCATAATTCAGATACTTATCTTTTAACAGCTGTAGAAATCACCGACCAAGTGCAGGCCACCCACGAACCTCCTAGCTATAGACCGCACTGCTCCTCAACTCAACCGTGGGTCACCCCCGAGCTAGGACTATGCTCCACCCCAGGGCAAGGAATCCAAACTCAGGCGAAGGTTACAGGGAATTCAATCATACACAATCACCGAAAGAAAGCTCTCCCAAGAATCTCCCACGCTTACTGCCCATAGACCCTTATTCCCCACATGCTTGTTCCACCCTAGGAGAGTGCACCTTCTCTGTCACCTAGACAGTCCTTTGGCTGCCAGTCTCCCTTACCTTGGGTTACAGGAACAGACCGGACCGGAAGTCTCTGGGCTCTATGGCAGCTATAGGGTTCCTTCCAGGAGTTCTCTCCTCCCTCTGCGCACTCTCTCACCTGGAGGAGTCGCTCACAGGCCAACAAGCCTCACGCAGTCCAACACTGTATGGTCACAACAACCCACGGGGAACACAGACATAGGCTTCCCCAAACCGGTTCAACAGTCACAGGATGATCTCATGTTCACGATTTCGAAATAGGGACTCCATGCACATGCTAGCTCAGCTTCCCCGAATAACAAAGATACATCCACTCAAATTCAACACAGGCTTCCCGTTTAGGGAATGTGCTCCCGGGTTTGCATAGAACAGACACAGACTCACCGCTCTGGACAGGGGTGTACACGGATTCTTCAGGACAAACACAGGCTTTCTTTTTCGTATCAGAATTACACGAGGGTCTCTTGCAGGGGTCGAGTTAAATTGTACTGCTCAGAGCCTATACCCGCTCAGGTAGTCGGGTGGAATGGAGGAGGAATCCCCCTTATGGCTCATTTTGTTCGTTTTATCTGCATGCACCAGGGTTGACACTTGTCACCCTTGGAACTGCATGCGTTCCATCAGCCTACATTCCCTTTTGCACGCTTTCCCTTTCCAGAACTTAGGATAAACAAAAATGCACATGTCTCTTTTTTAAATAATATTAAAATATTATTTCCCAGGCTTAAGCCCCTAGGCTTAGCCCCTAGGCTCATCACTCAGCCCCTTTCCCACCTTCCAGCCCCTAGTTCCTTGCCCACTCTGTGGACGCTCAGTCCCCCATCACTCATTC